>JARHVA010003257.1:1210000-1482500 GCA_037957365.1 Torreya grandis
ATGATGGTGATAAGTTTCATGATCATGTTGAATTGGAAATAGATCAATGGCCCATATTTGATCGTATGTTAAGTGGATCAATGGTACATGTTTGATCATGTAAATCAAAGATCGGTGATGCACGTTCAATTATGTAGTTGGAGATTGACAGTGAAAATTGAGTAAAAAATTTAATAATCCTAGTTTTTATGTAAGCCTATCACATTGAATAGCAGTGTTAATTTAATGGATACTAATAGCAGGGTACACAAAAGGCATGCAGGGCTACCAAGTGTCATAATCTTGGAAGCTCAGATTAAAGATCAATGGCCAATGTTGAATGCCGAGACTAGGAGACTCTTAGGAGATTAATGGAGTGAATTTGATAAAAGTTTTAGTGGGAACAAGATGAATACATGTGTGAAGTGACAATTGTCATGTTTTGAAATTAAATAAACACTATGGTAAGGAGATGCCACATAGGTAGACATATCAGATTGGAAGATTTTATGGACCCAAAAATGTGAAGGTATAAATATGAGATCAAAATATGATTTGGATTACCAAAGAAAATATTCAAAAATAATATGTAACCATTAAAGCTCAGTTAAACCCTCTAAAATCCATCAGATGTACAAAAATCCCTAGAATTGTTCATGCATTCACTGTTTTGAGCTAGAAGAAAGATTGATAATCAAAGTTATTGAAAGAGTCTAATCAGATATCCAAAAGTGTTAAATTATCATTCACAAGTGGAAAATTTAATAATAATCATAGTAATGAAAAGTTATGGACCTAATATGAATAAATAAATTGAATTATACTTGTCATCAGATGTAGAAGGTAGAGTATTTAAAGCTATAGAGTTTATGGCTTATTCATTAAATATAGGAAATATTAGCTACTTGAACTTGTTCTAGACTATAGAGAAATAAGGAATTTTAACCAAGTAAGAGGATAAATTTCTTTTGGTCATGAGACTATATGATTATATCATGGTAATTTAGATTATCAAACTCCATTATGCTATTACCAAGCTAAAATTATTGCACTACATCGATGTTCTTAGTCTTATTTTTAAAGATGTTAAAATTGATAAAGGTATGCTTATCAATGAACCTAGTCTGAGTAAAATAGCATACATATCCCATATTTCCTTTGAATATTATTATAGCTTACTTAGGCCCAAAATATACCTCACCTCCATTAATTCATGGGCCTAGAAACATACCATGATGGATATCCTAATGAAATGGTTAAAAGCTAGTAACAAGGTCATTGTAGATCCTTACAAGAAAAACTTTGTGAGCCAATTTAGACTAGGATTCAGAATGGTTATGGCCATGTTGAAAAAATTATATTTATTTTGCACATGCTACACATGTAGAACCAATATGGATGCCTATTATGAATTTCATTATTAAGGAAGTGGTAGTACTTCCCTTAGGCAAAATTATTAGCATTTCCTTAAACATGCAAATCTCTAGGATTAAAACAAAGAAGAGAATTGAGTTCTTCATGATGTCATATTTTTTAGATTCCCTATGTGACACAACTAAAATCCCCAACCAAAGAGAGTGATCCCCTAATGGCACCCAAACTGTACCCAATATTATTAAAAATTTCACATTTACAAATATAGGGACCATATCCAATTCATCTATGACTATGTATATCCTTCCTTAAGCCAAACCATCAATGGTGTCCCCATGATGAGGATAACTCCTTTAGTTAAGAAATTCATTTAATTAATGGGAGATATCTAGTTGTACCTTGATTGCACTATTACGAAAATAGAGGGAACCCAAAGTGCCCCTATTAAACTACCAGTACATGTGCTAGATAAGTTGGTAGAATAGGAAGTAGCATACCAAATGTTTAATGGAATAGATAGGATCTACAAGACCAAGAGGAAAGGAATTCTCCATGGCTTTCCCATGGATATTAGCAGAACTAATTGTAGACAATGGGACCAGATTGAAGTAGCTTAAAAACATAATCTTTCTTTTAATTTGTAGATAGATGACCATAGACAATGGGCTCCCAATGGTAGGCTAAAGGAGCATTTGAAGAGAAAAGATATTATATTTGTGCCTTATTAACATGAACATAGAGCATTTGAATTTATGTACACTAATACAACCACCTATTATGAAGTCACTAGAAGACTAAAGGAACATAATATAAAGGTTGAATCTAGATTATAGAGAGATCAGAAGATGGAGGATCGATGGTATCTTGGTCCTAGACAGTATCATCTGGTAGATGTTGGCCCTTTTAGACTTCCCCTTAGATGACATACAATCACATTATAGTTCTAAATAAATAATACCAAGATAATTTAATTTAAGCTCTTCAGTCCCTGAGTCTTCTAGAATAGTAGAAAAATATTTTCTTTAATAGGAGGAAATTCACATGATAGCTTTGGATCTAGAAGAATCTCTTGAAGATTTATTGAGAATTCTATCCATGACTTATGAATCAGACACAGATTCAAAGGAGAAAAATATTGAGGAAACCAAATAGGAAAATGGAAAAGAGAAGTCATTGAACTTAGTGATTATTGATCCTCCCAAGAGGAAGGTTAAGATTGCAATTGTCTCAAGGGTAAAGAAAGCAAAAATGACAATAATTCTACCTTTGAATGACATTAATCTATTTAGTGAAGAGAACCCAATATATAGACTAGCTATACTTGTTTGTCTCATATATGAACCAAGGATGGAGAAGCTTCCTACTACCTATCACCCATGGGTTATAGTAAATATAATAAACATCCTTCTATAACAAGAGTTAAAGCCTTGGATCATAGAATTACAAAATGAAGAAGAAATGAGGCTTGATACTTCAACTCCATCAATAATCTAGTCATAATTAGAGGTTCCAATCAAGCATATGGAGTAGTCTTCAATTAGAATTGGGTATGATCCAACTACTATAGGCTTACAAAGAGTGACTGAGATAGTTGTCATAGAGGAAGGTTAGGAGGTTTTACACCAAAAGGTTGAGCCTTTGGTTCACCTAACTTAGAAGAGGGAACAAATACTATGGGAAGACCCCATGTTTGAATAAGATGTTCTAGAGCTAGCCCAATCCTAGTCAAAAAGGCTATAGGCTATCATCAAAGGACTAAAACAATAAAATAAAATCCTAGAGGAATAATTTATTTTATCAATGCTAATGGACATATTGAATAAACAACATGCCATGCTCTGAACTAAGTCAATTAGTGGCAAGGCTCAAAGAAGAAAGTAAAGGCATTGATCAAGATAATAATGGAAAACCATATTCTTGATCTCAAAATGGTCATCCCATCACACCTAAATATGTCCATGATAATATTGATGGATAAAATCAAGGACATAAATAAGTTGTCCAAAAGCATTGAAGGTATCTTAAGAGACTTCAAATAATTAGAAGATAGAACGATACATATATTAGGAGGTTTGATTAAAGATCCAACCATCCCTAATCAAACAAGCCTAATAATTGATGAATAATTCTAGTAGAGAGCTACATAATTCATCTAATAGTTCAAGACTAGAATCAAGGGCACTAGAGGGGCTGAAAACAAACATATCTTGGACATAATCTTATTAGAAAATGAAAATATAGGTGATTCCAAGAGCATAAAAGAATCCATGGGCAGAATAGATGAAATCTTTAAAGATTTAGCAAGACAAATAGAGGAGCTATTAATAGAGCCAATCATCAATCTCAGGTTGATTGATGAACATTATGATAAATCCATGAATATTTTAGAATAAAAACAAAAGGCTACAACTACAAGGGTATCTCAAAGTCAATAAGGTTGACTTAGAAAATTATTTTGTATAAAAATCATGTAAATCATTTAAAAAGAATATGTTATTTTATAAAATCATGTAACATGTGTAATGCACATGGATTATAGGTTAGTCACATTTAAAAAGTGTCATTAATATTAAAATATTTGTAAAAGGACATCTGTCCTTAACACATGTTTGATTCCCATTTGATAATGACTAATTGACATACCTCATAGGTTGCTCTTTCAACCTATAAAAGAAGGTATTATCATTGAAAAAGGGAGGAGGTTTTGAGAGAAAAACTATTATGTAAATTTTGGAGCAAGTAATACAAGCAATAGAATTTTGTGAAGATTATATCATTTTTATCTATTTATTTATTTTCATGGTTGCTTCTTCAAGTCTCTATTTTGATGTTTATATTTTAGTTGCTTTTATGAATTCTAGATGTGCATGTATTAATATAGATCTTTTAATTTGAGCTTTAGTCTAGGTTTATTTAAAGTAGTTAGATTCATTTAAATATCATTTATTTTCTAGAAGATGTGCAAATTCAATTTTCTTGTTTAAGTAAATCTCTAATTTGCATATTTTCAAATATCCTTAAACATTTGCCTAGTATATGATAGGATCTATAATATTTGGTGATTTCATGTCATATGTTAGTTTTAAGATGCATATCTTTGATGAAATTAGAGGTTTGTCAAGATGTATGAACTAAGAAATAGAAACATCTCTCTTTCTACCTTACCCTCCTTATTTTCTCATTTTTTGATCAAATCATTATAGTTTACTTTATCATTATTAATATTCATGCTAGATTATATTTATAGATTTTAGATTTTGATCATTATTCATTAGATTTAGATAAAACAACATTCATCTTTCAAAATACTTTAGGACCATGATTGCTCCTAACAACCATTTGTATAATCATTTTATGAAATAGTTAAATAACTTGTTCACTACTCCACCACATATCTTAGGCATATATCACAACCAAAAAATCATGCAAAAGATTTTTTGGATTTTGAAATGAGAAGTGTTTTTAACACTATACAAACCATGTGATACATTTACATGCATCAACAAGATTTTAAATTTCAAATCTTGTTGATGCTTGTAAATATATCATAGGGTTCATATATTGTTGAAAACATTTCTCATTTCAAGATCCAAAGAATATTTTGCATGAGTTTCTAGTTGTGATCTTCTTGAGATCTGTGGTGGAGTAATGACTGAGATATTTGACTATTTCACAAAATTATTATACAAGTGGTTGTTGGGAGCAACCATGGTCCTAAAGTTTTGTGAAAGATGAAATAGTTAGGCTGCTACTCCACCATAGATCTTAAGAAGATCAAAACCAAAAAACAATGAAAAATATTCTTTGAATCTTGAAATGAGAAGTGTTTTAAACACTATACAAACCATATGATACATTTACATGCATCAACAAGCTTTTAAATTGGTTCTAGAAGGAGGTCATGAGTTAAAGATTTGTGAATTTGAAGTATTTTGAGCTGATTTTAGTGAATTTTGTTCAAAGATCAGTTGATCCTTTGCAGATTTATGCTTTTATTATCTTAAATTTGTAAAAATCATTGATATTCATGGTTTTGGACCAGTCTTTAGGCTTATTTAGCTAAATATAGTTATTCTTTGAAGATTTATGTGAAATTATTGCAAAGGTTTCTTAAGATTTGTGAATCTGACGTGTTTAAGGTTAGTGATAGTAATTTTGTTCAAAGATCACTGATATTCACAAATTTAGATGTATCTTTAAGCTAATATAGTTAAAAATAGTCATTCTTTGAAAGATCTGTATGATTTTTTTCAAATTTTGCTTGAACTTAGAAATCTAAACATACAAATCTACTTATTTTTAAGAATTGAACCATTTTTTGCAAAGATAAGGTGTCTATGTTATATTTTGAATAGGATTTAGACTTTACAAGTTAGAACTACCATGAATAAGAACTAGGTTAAGGTCTAAGACAAGGTTACCTATACTTTCCATGGAAATTCATAGGAAAACAAGAGTAGATAAAAGTAAATGTAGAGTTTCTAAATCTCAACCTACTTCACCTATTTTTGTTGTTGTATTCAATCCTCATCAAGGTATGGCTTAGTTATTTGGATCTTCTATCAATTTGCCTAGTTAGGTACATAAATTTCTAATAAATATAGAGAAATATTTACCTTCATTTAGTCTTATAGACATTTTTACTTCTAAAGAACATATCAAGTCTTTTAAAGATGCCTTAAGATTGTTAAATGTTGTTCATGAAGATTTGCTTGCATGTTGTTTCCTTTTACCTTTAGAGATGCGGCATATCATTGGTTTATTAATCTTATTAAAAATTACATCATCAAATAAAATGATTTCAACAATTATTTCATTGATCAGTTTGGAAATATCATCAGTCCCTATGTTCTATATCAATAGTTCACTACAGTGAAGAGAGATTCAAATGCAAACATTAGAGATTTCAATGCTACATTTTAAAATATGTTTAGTATAAGTATAAATCCATATAATCCTAATGAAGATTTATGTTTAGATATTTATAAGGATAATTTAGATCCAATGACTTTTGTATTTTTGAAAAGAGTTGTTGGGGCCATAAATACATTAGCTTTGGCCTATGTTGAAGCTATAAAAATTAGTGATCAAATGCAACCCCAAGGTCAATTAGCATATACAATTCTTAATATCAATACTAATTTTACTATATTGAATGTCACTCAAATGCTAATCAGAACATGCCTACTTTGAATCCAACTCTATTTTTAAACCAGTTACCTTTGAGTCATTCTCATCCTAGCCAGTACCTAGGATTGGTAAATAACTCTAAAAGTGGATCCCATACACAAGATCAATGATCTATGGTGATAATAACCAATAATAGTATTAAATTCCACAATTCAAAGGAACCTAAGAATAAAAATGAATCCATATTGAAAATGATTCAAAAATTGAGCATTGATTTTTTCAGTTACAAAAATAGGTAGGTAACACTAGGGAGATTTCCAACAAAAACTATTCTTATCAGAATTTTAAGAGACCTACAAATAGGTATCACAATAGTAACAACAAAAATAATAATGAGTCATATGCAACTAAGAACATACCTAAGACAAACATTTGTTATGTAGCTTTAACTAATTATTTTAGGGTTCATAACATTGCAAAACATGGTAAATTAGACTATTTAGAATTTTGTAATGTTTTTGAAGTATTTCAAGATGAATCAAATACATTTGAAGTTGTGCCTAACAAAGATAATGTTTCAAGGACATCTATCTCTATAGAGGCATCTAAATCTTCTAAAACAACTCTTATGATGGAAACCTTTGATTTTCTATTTCAAGATGAGAATGAACCTGAAGACACTCTAGAGGAGATTCATGATTTTCAATAATATCTGAAGAAGATTTATCCATTAAGGAATAGAGAAAAAAATAATATAATTACAAGTTATACTCCACCAAAAAACATTGATACTCCTCCTGATCCTAAAGTAGATAACAATCCAAAACGTCCAAAGGGAAGTAACACTAAAAATAATATTGATTTATCTAGTTCTTCTACTAGGAGTGGTTACAACATAGTAGAGGATATGAAGAAAATTAAAGCTAATATCACATTGCATGAATTATCTCAGATAACTGAATAGAGAGACATGTTGATAGCCCCATTAACTAAAAAACCTATTAAATCATATAAACCTGCAAATGCAAATGTAGTGATGTATAAGAATAAAATAGAGGTTCCACTTTTTTTTAACTAATAATTATATTTTTGGTAAAAACTTACATAATTGTTTGTTAGATTCAGGTGCCTCTAAAAATATTATGCTAGCAGGTATTTGTGAAAAGCTTGGTTTAACTCCTATTAACTTTGATAGAGTAGTGACTCCATTAAACAAATCTAGAGTTAAAGTGATTGATGAATTGTTAAATGTGTATATGTAGCTTAGTTTGGAACCAAGATTACAACAATTTATTGATATTTAAGTTGTTGATATTCTAGATGATTATGAGATTTTTTTTAGTAGAGATTGGACCAAAGTTTTGAATGGATACATGTCAACTAATTGGTCTCACATGTGGCTACTATGGAGGGGCATTCTTAATCAAATTCATATTGAAAGGGAACCAAAGTGAAGCATATGATCACTGAATATAATGCAACCAATGAAAAGGTCAATGTGGTTAATTTTGATTTAGGGGTTTACACCCTTGACACTTCTCAGGTATGTAATTCTAAATATTCTCATGTTATGCCTAGACTTTAGAAATTATATGTTGATGATGCTAGATGCAAATCTAGGTCTAGAATAGGAGTAGTTTTAATCAATACCATTGGAAAAGAGTATAATGCTTCTTATAAACTTTAGTTTCCTTGCATCAATAATTTGGTAGAGTATAAAGCATAGATCTTATGATTACAATTTACTATTAAATACAAGGTTAAATAATTACTAGTATATTGTGATTCTGAACTAGTAGTTAATTAGGTCAGAAGCAAGTATCAATGCAAATTATCTTACCTAAATAAATACAAGTTTAGAGTGTGGGACTTGTTTGAGTATTTTTATGCTTTAAATATTGTTTCAATCCCTAGAAAAGGAAACCAGCCTGTTGATGAACTAGCTTCAGCTATAACTAACCTAATTCCAAATCAAGACTTCCAAAGGCTTAATATTGAATTGGTCCCATGTCCTTCTATACCTGATAATATTAATCATTTGCAAGTATTTAGTGATGACCAATAAACCATATAATTCATGAAAAAATTAGGAGTGTTTGAATCTTATATTATCAATGAGGTCAATGAAAACTCTCTTGATGATGATAAAATAATACAACTGAATGATAATAAGATTACCAGAGACATGGTTGATTTGAAAAGACTATTCGACAAACATAAGCTAGATGAAATTGATAAAGTTATCAAAGTAAATGGGAAGGATTATAATGTAGTGACATAGGAACTTAAGGTTAACCGCAACTAGTAAACCTTGGTACAACATACACAAATGTAGAGTCTATAAATGCTAGAAATTAATTGACCAGGTATAGGTATATTATTGCATGGTCTTATGAAGACTTGAATATCTTTGATCCTTAAGTTATCACCCATACCATTCCATTGAAAGAGGCATGTAAACCATTTAGGTAGAAGAAAAGACCAGTTAATCTTATTTTGGAACCATTAATTTATAAAGAGGTCAAGAAATTATTAGATGTAAAAATATTTTTTCCAATTAGACATTCTACTTAGGTAGCTAATCTAGTACTAGTTAGAAAGAAAAATAGAGATATTAGATTATGAATAGGTCTTAGGAACTTCAAAAAATATTATAAAAGGATAATTATTCTTTGCCACTCTTGACCAGGTGATTTAGATTGTTAGTGGTTATTCTATGATGTCTTTCCTAAATGGTTTTTTAGGTTGCAATCAAATACTTATTAACAAGGAAGATATAATGAAGACTGCATTCACAACAAAATGGGGTACTTTTGCTTACAAGAAGATACCTTTTGGACTCATAAATGTAGGAGCTACCTTTCAGATAACTATGGACCATGGCTTTTAAGGTCTCATGGGTAAATGTATCATTATATATATGGATGATCTAACTATGCTTTCTAAGAATAGGGAAGATCAAATAATACATTTACAATAAGTATTTGAATGTTTTCAAAGGTATGGAATTTATTGTAACCCTAAGAAAATCATATTTTATGTAACTGAAGGGAAATTTTTAGGACATGTGATAACTAGAGATGGGATTTATATAGATCCAAATAAAGTTAATGTTATATCTAAAATAGAACCCCCAAATAGTAGAAAAGAGCTAAAGTATTTCTTTAGTAAGATCAATTTTGTAAGGAAATTAATTTTTGGTTTTGAAAATATTATGAAACCACTCAATGACATGCTAAATAAGAATACAAAGGTCAAATGGAATGAAGAAACACAGAAAGCCTTCAAGGATATCTAGGAAACAATAGGACAAGCACCTATGTTGATAAGTCCTGACTTTACAAAAGATTTTTATCTTGATTATTTTGCTTCTAAACATACTATAGAAACTATATTGACTCAAAAATTTGATAAATTTGATCACTCAATTTCATTTATGAGTAATAAATTCAAAAATGTTGAGTTAAAATAATATCGTAATTGATAAACAAGCATTTACTTTGGTTAAGGAAGTCTAAAAGTTTAGACACTATATTCTTAGGAATAAAGTGCATGTTATATTTTCAGACCTTACTACCAAACTCATGATGAGTCAATGTGAATTAGGATAAATAAGAGGGAAATGGATGTCCATACTTCAGGAATATGATCTTGAAATGAAAACTACTAAATTGGTAAGGTATTAGGGATTAATTGAATTGATTACTAACACTAATCCTAGATTGAGCATCATGTAGGTTGACCAACAATAGTTTCAAATAAATGATTGGTATGATGTAATCATTCATTTCTTGATCAATGGTTCTTGTCCTATAGGATTGAACACAAAACATAGAAGAGATTTGAGGCTCAAAGTAACTCACTCATTGATCAAGGATGGGATACTTTATATGAATAACTATAAAGGAGTGTATTTAAGATGCAGTTCAAAGGAATAATCAACTAAATTCTTAAGTAAATTTCATGATAAACTTGGGAGAGGACACCTCTCTAGGAAATAAACAACTTACAAAATCCTAAGAGCAGGATATTATTAGCCAACCATTTTCAAAGATGCTCAAAAGCATGTCATGGAATATCATAAATGTTAAATCTTTAATACAAAGGAACCTAAAGTAGATATTCCCTTGAGGTTAGTTTTAATTGATAAACCATTTTCTCAATGGGGTTTTGACTTTGTATGTGTTATCAAACCTAATTATTTAGCTAGACACAAGTATGTTCTTACAGCCATAGATTATTTTACAAGATGGATAGAGGTAGTAGAAACAAAATAGTGTAGGATTGAAGATGTTATCAAGTTCCTAGAAAAGAACATTTGCATTAGGTTTTGGATGCCAATATCATTGGTCTATGATAATGGATCATTTTTTACATTTATAGAGATGACTGAGTGGGCCTATGATGATAAAATATCTATTAAGTTTTCATCTAATCATTACCCTCAAGGTAATGGAGTTTCAAAGTCTACAAACAAGAATGTAATGAAAGCTATTAAGAAGTCTTTAGATCAAAAACCAAGAACATGGAATAAATTACTAAAGTATGCTTTGTGGGAAGATAGAACCAAAGTGAAACAAGTTTTAAAAGTGTCACAATTTCTCTTGGTATATGGACAAGAACCAATCTTTCCAATTAATCACAAATTACCAACTTACAAGTTTATATAGGAGTATATGAAATTGAGATCAATAATATGCTAATTTCAGGTTTCTTGATATCATCCAAATAGAGGATGCTAGAGAAGAAACATTTTCTAATTTTAGTAGAAATCAAACCACTATAAAAATATGGTTTGACAAATAGTCAAAGATCAAGGTGTTCAGACAAAGATACCTAGTTATCCTATGGGACAAATCATTTGAGCCAAAAGGGAAACATGGTAAATTTACTCCTTTATGGATTGGTCCTTACCAAATTGCTGAGACATTAAGAGAAAACACTTTTAAGCTCAAAGACTTGCAAGGAGTAGAGTTAACTTTGCCAATCAATAGGTGGTATCTCAAGAATTATTTCTCTATTTTTCCACCTCAAGTCTTTATGGAGTAATTTGTAAGATTAGTTAGAGTTAGTATAGGTAGGTTTTGATTAGTTTCATTCATGTCCCTTATTTATAAATAGTGTTTGTGAATATTTGTTTGATTTTTGTGTGTTTTATTTATTTACTTTGTTCTCTGGCTTTCAATAAGTATTTTCTAAGATAGGTCTTCAAGCTCCAAATCCATATAAGTGCTCAAAAGAGATTCATAAACTAATAATGTGGATATGACTCTTAAACATTGGTTGATCATGGATTTTGGAAATTTTGATCTTAATGTTATGTTTCTAAAAAAATGAAGAATATTAATATATAGAATAATTATTCCTTATAAATCTTAAACCTTATTTTGATATAGGTTTAATTTTAATAAGGATTACATGTGTTTGAGTGAAATTTTGAAGTATTAGAACAAAGTTATGTTAGCACTTAAAGAACATTATTTCCTATGATGAAGTCTATAACCAAGGATGATTGTCTTGAAAATAAAACATTTAACAAAAATATTAAACACCTAGCTATTTTAGGTTCCCAACCTTTGATAAAAAACCAAATATAGTTGAAAAACATAAAATTAAAATCCTTATTTAAAATCTAATTTTTTTTTGAGAAAAGGTGATTCTGATAACCTCCATCAGGGTTAAGGACACTTGATTGGTAGTAGATCAAGGCCTAGAATAGAACCAAAGGTATCTATATCAGGGATATGGATGTCTATATAATAGTAGAGTAATTCCCAATCCTTCTCTTTTTATAAAACATGATTCATAATGAATATCTACATATGCTACAAGTATATGTTAATGATTAAGGTCACAAAATCTAGAAGTTATTCTTTGAATCCCAGTGGAAATTAGTAAAAGAATCAAAGCACACATATAACATGACTAATTTTTGATATTTGACCTTAATTATACATTTTTAAGACTTTTTTAAATTATGAATTGATCTTAATAATGGTACTTGATCATGTGGAATGATTATTCTCATTATTATTTTGAACCAAAAGTATATGAATTCTAACATTTTACAATGTTTTTCCCATAAGTCACCATTTATTGAGGTCAACATCCCCCATTTCTAAAAAATGAGTACCCTCATTCAAATTTTATAAATATGCTATGAATTAGGCATTAAACTTGATTAGAGTGCATTGTTGAATATCATGTTTTGATCTAGCTTACATTGACATGCTAGCACATAAGCTTTATTTTATCTTATCTAATGTTGCTAATATTTAGCCCATGTGTTTCCATTTGTTAGGATCAATGGATCTTCATAAGAATGAAAAAATGTTCATGGATTTATGCATCACTGTTGATTTGACCCTTAGTTGGTTAACTCATATGGTCCCATTCGAGTCTTTATGTTAAAAGTTGGTCCTTAATTGATTAGTTGAATCCAATTTTAAGTAACATTCAAAACCTTAGTCTAAATTACTTTAGCCTAATTTCTTATTAAAATGGATTTATATTTTTGATGGGTCACTTTATTCCATCTTACTTTTAGTTTAATTTTATCCTAATTTTTTATCATGTTTATTAATTCATTAAAAATTTAAACTAAGCATTATACTAAGTCATTATATGTCCTGAGCACTTGTTATTTAATTTTACTATTCATAGGTACAAATTGAATGCAAGGATGCCAAATTTCAAAACCTCACTCACTCAGATCAAAAATTAATGGCATGCATGTGATCACTAAAAGTTAATAAATCAAAATCCCTAGGATCAAGATTGGCGGTGCCTATTCTTACATATAAATTCTAATCGATGATCCACATTGAAGACTGAGGTCAACAAGTAAAGATCAAAGATCAATGGTACATGTTTAATAGTACAGATGGAGATCTAATGGCAAGTATGAAGTCAATATATCATAGGATCTAGAGAATGAACATGATGGTGATAAGTGTCACAATAATGGTGAATTGGTAATAGATCAATGACCCATGTTTGATCTTATGTTAAGTGGATCAACAACATGCATTTGATCATGTAGATCAAAGATCAATGATGTGCGTTCAATAGTGGAGATGAATATCAATGGTGTGAATTGAGTTAAAAAGTCAATAGGCCTAGATTACACATTAGTCTACCGTATGGCATAAGAGTGTTAACTAAATAGAGACTGATAGTAAGGTAAATAAAAGGCATGTTACCAAGTGTCACAATATCCAAAAACTAGATCAAAGATCAATGGCCAATGTTTAAATTAAATATTAGGAGACTCTTGGGAGATTGATGGAGTGAATTTGATAAAATTTATAAGGGGCACGAGATGAAGACTCATGTTTGAAGTGAAAATAGTCATGTTTTGAAACTAAATAAACAACATGGTAAGGATATGCCACATAGGTAGACATGTCAGACTAGAATATTTTGTGGACCCAAGCATGTGAAGTTATAAATATGAAATATAAATATGATTTAGATTACTAAATTAAATACTTAAAAATCATATTCTTCCATTAAATCTTAGTTAAACCATCTAAAATCCCTTAGATGTATAAAAAATCCTAGAATTATTCCTACATTCAATGCGTCAAGCCAAAAGAGAGACTGATAATCAAAGTTATTTAAAGACTCTAAACAGATAGTTGAAAGTGTTGAGTTATCATTCATAAGTGGACAATTTAATCATAATCATAGCAATGGTAACTTATGGACCTAATTCAAAGAAATTAGTTGAATTATACTTTTTATCAGACGTATAAGGAAGAGTATTTAAAGATATAGAGTCATGGCTTATTCATTAAATATAAGAGATAGTAGTTGATTATTATAGACTATAAAAAACCAAGGAATTTTAACCATGGAAGAGGATAAGTTGCTTCTAGTTAAGGTACTATATGATGACATCATGGCAATTCAATTTACAAGACACCATTATGCTACTACCAAGCTAGAGGTATTGTATTGCATTGACATCCTTAGTATTATTTTCAAAGATACTAAAATTAATAAGGGTATGCTTATCAATGAACCTAGTTTGAGGTAAATAGCATACATATACCCTATTTCCTTTGAATATTATTATAAAATACTTGGGACCCAAATATACCTCACCTCCATTAATGCATGGGCCTAGAAACATACCATGATGGATATCCCAGTGAAATGGTTAGAAGGTGATAACAAGGTCATTATAGATCCTAACAAGAAAACCCCTATTAGCTAATTTAGACCAATATTTAGAATGGTTATGATGATGTTGAAAAAATGATATAGATTTCCACATACTGCACATGTAGAACCAATATGGATGCCTATTTTGCATTTCATTATTACGGAAGTGGTAGTACCTCTCTTAGGAGAAATCATGAGAGTTTCCTTAAGCAATAAGATCTCTAGGATTAAAAAAAATAAGAAAATTGAGTTCATGATGTCATATTTATTAGATGCCTAGTGTGACAGAACTAAAATCCCCAACCAAAGAGAGCATTACCCTAATGTCACTTAAAGTGTATCCCAACATTACTCAAAATTACACATTTACAAATATAGGTACCATATCTAATTCATCTGTGGCTTTGTATATCCTTCTTTGATCTAAGCCATCAATGGTGTCCCCATGATGAGGATAACTCCTTTAGTTAGGACATCCATTGAAGTAATGAGAGATATCTAGATATACCCTGATTACACTATTATCAAAATAGAGGGAACCCAAAGTCCCCCCCTTAAACTACTAGTAAATGTGCCAGATAAGTTGCTATAATGATAATTATCATACCAACTATTCAATGGAATAAATAGGATTTTCAAGACCAAGAGGAAAGGACTTCTCCATGGTTTTCCCATGACTATTGACAAAACCACTTTTAGACAATGGGACCAAATTAAAGTAGCTTCAAAACATAGGCTTTCTTTCAATTTACAAATAGATGACCATAGACAGTGGAATCCCAATGGTAGGGTAAATGAGCATTTCAAGAGCAAAGGTATTATGGTTGTGCCTTATTAACATGAACTTAGTGCATTTGAATTTGTGTACACTAAGGCATCCACCTATTATAAACTCACTATAAGACTAAAGGAGCATAATATAAAGCTAGAATCCAGATTACAAAGAGATCAAAAGATGGAAGATAGATGGTAGTTTGGTCCTACACAATATAATATAGTAGATGTGGGCCCTTCTAGACTTCCCATAGTTGATATACAAGAAGAACATAGGCCTAAGGAAATAATACCAAGATAATTTGCTTGAAGATCTTCAATCCATGAGTCTTCTAGAATAATAAAATGAGATTTACCTCAAAAGGAGGAAATTCACATGATAGCTTTATAACCACAAGAATATCTTAAATATGCATTGAGAATACCCTCCATGACTTCTGAATTAGACATAGATGCAAAGGAGGAAAATGTTGAGGAATCAAAATAGGAAAAGGGAAAAGAGAAGTCATTGGACTTAGTGATTATTGATACTCAAAAGAGGAAGGTTGAGACTAAAACTATTTTAAGGGAAAATAAAATAAAAATGGCCATCATTCCCCCTTTGAAGGACATCAATCTATTTAGTGAAGAGAACCCAATCTATGGATTGACTATACCTAAATGGTTCATATATGAACCAAGGATGGATAAGACTCCTACTGCCTATCACCCATGGGCTATAGTAAAGACTATAGATATCCCCCTACAACATGAATTAAATCCTTGGATCATAGCATTTAAAAATGAAGAAAAGAGGAAGATTACTATTTCAACTCCATCAGTAGTCCAATCATAAGTAGAGTTTCCAATCGAACACATGGGCCAGTATTTAGTGGGAGTCAGGTATGATCCACTACTAATGGCCTACAAAGTGTGACTGAGATAATTGCCATAGATGAAGGTCAAGAGGTTATACACCAAAAGGTTGAGCCTTTGGTTCACCTAACTTAGAAGAGGGAATAAAGACTAGGGGAAGACTCCATGTTTGAAGAATATGTTCTAGAACTAGCCCAATTCTAGTCATAAAAGCTGTTGGATACCATCAAAGGACTAAAACACGAGAATAAAATTTTGAAGGAATAATCCATTTTGTCAATTCTAATGGATATTATTAATATATTTTAAATAATTATATATGAGACATTTGAAGGAAATAAGGTCCAAATTGGACATATTGAATAAACATCATGCCATGGCTCTAAACAAAGTCAATTAGTGGAAAAGGCTTAGACAAAAAATTAAAGTCATTGATAAAGATAATAATGGAAAATCAGATCCTTGAACTCAAAATGGTCAATCCATCACACCTAAATATGGCCATGATAATCTTGATGGAGAAAATTAGGGACATAAAAAAGTGGTCCAAAATCATTGAAGGTCTCTCAAGTGACTTAAAATAACTAAAAGAAAAAATGATACATATATGAAGAGGCTTTCTTAAAAATCCAACCATCCCCAATCAAACAGGCCTAATAATTGATGACAATTCCAATAGAGAGCTACATAATTCATCCAACAGGTCAAGAATAGAAGCAAGGTCACCACAAGGTCTAACATCAAACATATCTTGGACATAATATTTTTATCAAATGAAAATATTGGTGATTTTAGGAGCATCAAGGAATGCATGGGTAGAATAGATGAAATCTTCAAAGATTTAGCCAGACAAATAAAGGAGTTATTCATAGAGCCAATCATCAATCTTAGGTTGATTGATGAACATTATGATAAATACATGAATATTTTGGAATAAAAACAAAAGGCTACAACTATAGGGGAATCTCAAAGTCAACATTTTTGACTTAGAATATTCTTTTGTATCAAAATCATGTAAATCATTTTAAAATAATATGTTATTTTATAAAATCATGTGCAATGTGTAATGCACATGACTTATAAATTAGTCACATTTGAAAAGTGTCATTAGTATTAGAGTATTTATAAAAGGACATCTATCCTTGACACTTTTTTTATTCCCATTTGATAATGACTAACTAACATACCCCATAGGTTTCTCTTTCAACTTATAAGATAAGGTATTATCATTGAAAAAGGGAGGAAGTTTTTAGAGAAAAACTATTGTGTAAATTTTGGAGCAAATAATACAAGCAAGAGAATTATGTGAACATTGTCTCATTTTTGTCCACTTATTTTTTATCATGGATGCTTACTCAAGTCTATGTTCTAATGTTAAGATTTGAATTGATTTTATGAATTCTATATATGCATGTATTAATGTATAGTTTTTAATTTGAGCTTTACGTTAGGTTGACTAAAAGTTGTTAGATTCAATTCAATACCATTGCTTTTCTATAATATGTGCAAATGTAATTTTCTTGTTTAAGTAAATCTTTAAAGTGAATTGGATCAATAATTTGCATATTTTCAAATATCCTTAGACATTTTCCTGGTATATGATAGGATATGTACTATTTGGTAGTTTCATGTCATATACTGGTTTGAAGATGCATATCTTTGATGAAATTAAAGCTTTGTCAAGATGTCATAACTAAAAAATAGAAACATCTCTCATTTTTCCTTACCCTACTTATTTTCTCATTTTTTTGATCAAATCATTGTAGTTTATTTTTCTCATTGTTAATATTCATGCTATATTAGAGTTTTAAATTTTAGATTTTGCTCATTATTTATTAGAATTAGCTAAAACAACATTCATCTTTCATAAAACTTTAGGACCATTGTAGCTCCCAACAACCACTTGTATAATCATTTTATGAAATAGTCAAATAGCTTGTCCACTACTCCACCATAGATCTTAAGAAGATTACAACCAACTCATTCAAAATATTCTTTGAATCTTGAAAGGAGAAGTGTTTTCAATACTATACGAACCCTGTGATACATTTACGTGCATCAACACTACTACATAATGAAATTTTAGCTAATTGTAAAATTAATATTTCAAAAAAATAGTATGTTAGTGTTAATTTAGGACTATATCATTGAGATTTCATGAATAATTTTGTTGTTTATGGGTATTCTCACAAAATTTAATCTTATTTGTATAATTTTTAGGAACCTATCCCCATCACAACATAACAAAAATAGGTTGGAATGTCCTAAAAATATGAAAAAGGCATGGGATATTATATTCAATGGTAAAACAAATACCACACCAAAACTCTATAGTGTACAATCCTTATGACTTGGAATTATAGTGTATAATTGTCAATAGAAAACCCATAAAATAAAAATACATATAAGGAGGAAAGAGAAAGAAAAGAGAGAAAGGGAAAGGGGAATGTAAATGGTAATCATAAAGTATAATTGAGCCAAAACATATGTAAAATTTGGAAGTATTATACTAATATGAACTGATATTTTAAAAACACACAATACCCTAAAAAAATAATTTTACAACTTAAACTACATTTAAATCAAAACTAGGTGTGTACATAATGCATCAATTTTATGTGTGTGAATGAATAAATATAAATTAAAAATAAATAATAATACTCTTAGGTTTAATAGTACATGGATAAATAATCAAATTTTGTAATAATTATTGAATTAAAAATAGGAATGATGATGTACTAAAATTTCATAAAGAATCATGAATATCTTAAAATAAAAATTGATGCTATTATATCCTATGATATAAAATTATACTCTTAAAATTATTTTTTGGATGTCATATGGGTCATAATAGAATAATATATTCACATATAAGTCTTTAAAAATATACCTACCGAAGCACAAAAGAAAAAAATGGAATTGATGTAGTTGGTGTAGTTAGAACATGTGTGGATGCCCCTATTATAGAAGTATAAGTATTAAAACTTGTGCATAAATATTTGACCTTATTAGGGATAATTATATGAATACTTATAGGATATAAAAATGATAAGGACATATTTTTTTTTATAAGTGTCCCTTGAAGAGAATAAATGTTATATGATTTGTACTTCTTGAACATCAAAATTTTACTTTCTTCTCATGAAGGAAAAAAATTATATGAAAATGTTTGTAGGTATGGATGTAGAAGATATAAATGAACAATATCTATGACCCTTTTTAAATATGTGAAAACTTATGAGACACATATTAAAAATAAATAAAATCAACATGTGTAAGATAGGAAATAAAATCAGTGATAAATTACATAGTAAGATATCATCATGAAATAATGTATTGTGTGAATTATAATATATAAAAAAGTGTAACTTTTCCATGTTTAATAATTTTAATAAATAAGGTGAATTAAATTAATTATATTATACTAATATTATGATGAGATATACATAATCTAAGTATATGCCAAATATAGGAAGTAAAACATTAAATATTAAAATAATAGTAATATGAAGGTGAAATTATACTTAGCATACACAATGATGCACATGAATATATCAAGTAATGTAGGTAAAATAATGTAATATCTAAATATATAGATCTCATCATCAGATTTTGGATATTTGATTTATTTTATCCTATAAACTTGTGTTGCATTGTGGGTACTAACGTTGATACTATTGTCTCGATTTTAACACTTCAATCTGGGTCAAATTATAGACTCTTTTTTGAAAATTCTAATTACGACTATTAGATGCCATTGTTTCCTTAAAAAATTATATTTGGATTATGTGTGTAGATTCTAGATATTAGTGTGTAGCTCAAAACCCTATATCTTCCAATTAAGTCATGCCACTTTGAAAAATAATGGTTAGTGGGCTCAAAGTTGAGCTGACCTCAAAGACCCCTCTATTAGTTAGTGCTAACTACATAGATATATAATCTAAATAGGCCCTCAAAAAAATTTATATCTCCCCCTTTATGTAGGTTTATGTGTGAAAAATTATGTAATATGATATATGTAATTGTATGTAGTGATATAGCTTTTAACTTATAAATTGTTGATCATGCATTTTAATTTAAAAAATTTCGAATTGTAGTATGATTGTTCTTATGAATAATATACATAATAGGTTATAATGAATATGTAATTCATTTTTAGTAGTGTAATATAAGCTTGAGAGATGCTTTCTATATGAACAATTAGTGGGATTTAACTTTTATTTATAGCACCTATTTTGAAATGTTTCTTAGTGAAGGGTTAAAGGAAACAAACATGCCAACCCATACATATCAAATATTTTAAAATTTGAGGATTTTTGATGTATAGGCACATGAATTGTAGTAGAGACACTAAAATTGATGCTAGTTTTCAAGTCTGAATACAAGTTTCTAGGAATATAAAAAGTTTTTAAAGTTATATAATTGATAATAAAGGATTTATATCATATTTTAAACATATTATGGGTTACAGGTGATCTAGGTAAATTAAATATTAGGTTCAACCATAAGATAATAATTTATGCATACTGATATGGTGAATGCAAGCCTTTTGGATACATGGTAGGTTAAGAACTAAAGGGTAGAGCTATGACTAATATTTCCAAGTGTACAAGACTAGTTTTACATGTAGAATTAGCTTTTAATATCTACATCCCCCATTTTAATATAATAATGCATAAATATGAAATCAATAGGTTAAATTAGATAAATGTGTAATGTGGTGTGTATAACACACCTTTTTTTGACTTGAATAATATTTAAATTTACTGTATGTGTATGACCTAAAAATAAGAGCTTGTTAAAATTGTAATCAGTGAATATAATTTTAAAATGAAGAATTGAAATTACATGAGATAAAATAAAATAGTGATTACATGTGTGTGTCCATGCAACCATGTTTTCCCTTGATAGTTTGATTTGGAAATGATAATTCTTAGATGAAGCATTAGAGAGAGGTTCACAATTGAATTTTGGAGATGTGAAAAGGAGAATTAGAGGATGATCATTCCCCTAATCTAGTATAAGTATGAGTTATGCCACATAGATATAGAGCATTGAATCTTAATCCCACAACCCAAATGTAAAATAATATATCCAATATTGCCCAAGTCAAATGGTGTAATGATATAGGAACATCCTTCTAAGGATGACACTAGTCTTGTTTTTTTGCTCAATTTTGTCTTGATCAAGTTATCTAAGGGTTATGTAAGTTGATTATATTATTTTAATGGATTTATAAGTCATAATATACACTTGATAATCTTCTCCAAGTGTCAAAGTGTGCTTAGGGAGGTTAGAATTTGAAATTGGCATTTTCTTGTAAATTTTGTTAATTTGAATTTCTTGTCAAAGTTTTGGGTTCTCAATCATGTGTGAAGGATTTTAAACATTGTAGCATTTTTATTTGGGATCTATAATGATTAAATGTTACATAATTACATATTTTAATAACATTTTAAGTCATTCTAAAATTTATGATAAGAGTTAGGGTGGTTTGAGTCTCTCAATATTCTTGAGGGGGAATCCAAGAACCGTTGGAGTAGTTACAGGACATATAAAACTTATAAGTGTTTATGATTGTTGAAATTTTTAGAGATGTATTCAAGGATAAAACAATGATAACTATAAGAAAATAAATTAAAGTTTCCTCAATTTTGAATAATGACTGTATATACCATGTGTTCCTATATTTTGTGTTCAAATAGAAGACTGGGTATGAATCAATAGCAAGAAAAATCCTATGGAAGGTTGGTTGAAACAAATTTGTGATTTTTAATATATTTATTAAATTTTATTAAGTTTATTTATATATTTTCATGTTATTTTAATATATATTTCATAATATATTATGCTTAGACCTTGTAGTAGACTGTGTCCTCATACACAGTCAATCCAAAACTTCAGTAAACTAACCTACAGAGGTGTCAAAAGACAAAAAAATGAATTGAGAAAGGTGTATGGGTATCATAAATAACCTAAAAAATTAGGTGGAAAGTTTATTGAAATTCTAATATGCCAATTTGTTCCTTCTTTGGTTACATAGTCTACTAAAACTCTGTATTAGGGTTTTCAAACACAATCTTAATTTACTAAAATTACCACCAGTCAAAAATTAGAAAAATTAGTGGTTAGTCAGATATTAAGTTACTAAAATATATTTTGGATGTTTTATACCTATAAATACTTTTTGTGTATAGAGGTAGATGACTTTCCTTAAATAGGGGTAAAAGAGACCTAATTAGGGCTAGACAAAGTCTAGAAATTGCATATAGAAGAGGAATTCAGCCAAGAAACTTCATAGAGAGAAGGTGAAGGATAGAAGGTAATGAAATATAAATTTATATTCCCAAAACTAATATGTATTTTTTCATACAATTTAAAAATGTAAAAAAAAAGGATACTAGAGAGCTACAAGGGAAAGAAGTAGTAAGTGATTTAAGATTTTTGCTTATAGGTTGTGTGGTTTGGTGTAGAAGATCAAAGAGGACTGAATGCATAGGGAGATGATCCTAAGAACCTTCATGGAGTCAAGTAACTTTGAGTTAATTATTTATCATTTATACTTATGAGCCTTTGTCAAAGAGTAAGCATGTTGAAACAAGACAAGCGTGAGTGTTTAAAAGAAGTTTCCTCTGCATCATGTTACCATATCAACCCAAAAAAATAATGGCATTTCCAAATCCATTGAGGTTGCATAATATTAATCACACTAATAAATGAATCCAATAACTAAAATAGATAAAATTTTAAATAATGCATCTTCATAAGGTTGATGTATGAATATTTGTATAATGTGAAACACATTGTGTGTGTGTGTGTGTGTGTATGTATATATATATATATATATATATATATATATATATATATATATATATATATATATATATATATATATATATATATATATATAACATATGTTTACGTATATACACACACATTTATCTACACACACACACATGTGTGTGTGTGTGTGTAATCTGGTGCATAATATGTATCAAAAATATTAAAAACTTTATTTCAAATCTATGAAAATCAGTGTCAATAATGTCCTAAGTGTATATATAAATCATATAAACTATATCAAATTATTCTAATTCTTCCAATTATATGTATGTGGAGTCATGTCTCTATGACATGACCCCATAAATATGTCCCCCATTTTTAAGGTTAGGGGAATTAAATGTGATAGTCACCTTATCTCAAAATGATAAGATAACCATGTTATATATGTTTGAATCATGTAGTAAAGAACATATAGTGATATCATGTCTAAGTAGATGTATTAATGAAACTCATAATATGAAAACATAAAAATTCCTAAGATGAATGATATAGATCATGGAAATGTATCAAATTAAAAAGTTTAGTAGACAGTCAAGAATGCATACAAGACCACTCAATATCATGCATAATAGGGTATAAGGAGATAGAAAACAAGGGTCATGTTCAAATATAATAACTCAAGGGGTAGATAATAAAATATCAACACACTAGAGAAAAATGAAACACTTAGGGCTTTATGGTCAACGAGTAAGGAACATGTTCAAATTTTATGAAATAAAAAAATGTTAAGTAAGCCATATGATAAGATTAAATAAGTTAAATATAAGCAACTAGAATAATAATGTCGCACTAATCCATGCATAGATATGTTATCAAAATCTCCTATAGAATAGCATGCCAAGTACACTATGTAATATGGTAACATGAGTATAGACATGTGTAATTATTATTATAAAAGATCAATGAGATAATGGAAAATGATCATAAAAATTTGAAACTATGTAAATTGTGATTAAATAAAATCGAGACGCCCCCAATGTAGTGTGTCACATGACTAGAAGAAACTTCCAACATCTGCATGCTCATGTATCATGGATCTAATATATGTCTGTATCATACTCAAGTACCTATTAAACATATGTGTTTATAGAAATGATATGTTATCTACTAATATTAAGTAAAAAAAACCATATGTAAAAGTTAGTAAACATGTGAAATACTAAATATTTTTGTATTTTATTGAATATTTGATTTTTTATATTTTTTAATTTTTTTTAAATTCTTGTAAAGATATTTTTAGCTTATTATCCCATTTAAGGTATGTTTATAGGGTGATAAATACTCTAAATATGGTATAATAAACTATTCATGCTTCTAATTATCATGTACATGTGCCAAATATAGAGCTAGAGAATTTGTAATACTCTGTGTATGCCTCAGAGGAATCTACAGTTGTGAAGCAATATTATAAGCCAATGTGGTGTGGGTAATACATTATTTAATTATTTTTTATGTATTTGGTGTGATAATGGGTCTGTATGCCCATTGTGAAATATGGTGCTTTGATGTCAATAACTGGGTAGGCTGTGGAGGTGTCAATGAGGACCAAGTAGAATCTATTGTATATTTTTGATGCAATGGTATGTCAAGTATCAATTTCATAAAAAAATGGATTTACTTTTTAATTAACCTTTCACATATTATTAACCTTATTATGTTGTATAATTTTAATTATAATTAATCTTGTTCAATGCAATGTGTTTCAATTCTCAATCTCAAATAGTATGGCATAAGTCATCAAAATATTTAAACTTATTGAAAATAATAGACTCATGTAAGGGATCAAGAAAATATTTATTAAATATATCTTGAATCTCTTTATCTACTATTTTATTTGTCATTTTATCCAATGTTATCTTATACCTCAATAAATATTCATTAATAGGCTAATTTTTTCCTTGTTTGATGTTTGAAATTTGTGCATATGATATCTTCCACAATGTTGATAGATAAATTTTATATAATTTGATTTTCCAAAGGATTAGATGATATTAATTTTATTTTTAAATCATAAACCATTTCAAATCATATACCTTTAAACTTATCATAAATAGTTTGGTCAAAATATTGTCATTGGAAGCATAATCAAGTTATGTTACATAGAAATATTGAAGATGTTGTTTAGGATAACCCTTTCCATCATAAATTATGATCTTGGGTGATACAAAAACACTTATAAAAGGGTGAAAAGATATATTAGGTTCAATTGGTTTATGTAATACATATTATGAATCAATGGCATGAGTTTATTTAAAATCATTTTTCTCAAAGTTGGTAACCTTAGCTTCAAAAACTTGAATAACTTGGAAAATGAGTTTGAACATTAAAAACATTGGGATTTTTATTTTATATTTGAGGAGTCACCAAAATTTATTAAAAAATCATGTGTGTGGATGTAGGCATTTAAATTGGTAATTGAGTTTAAGTAGTATCTGTTCCTATAGAGGATGTAGCAATAGTTGTTTGATCTTTGGGGAACAATAGTTTGAAAACATATCTCATGCCCCTACTAGATGTCATATGTAAATTTGTGATTGATTATATGGATATTGGAACTAGTATGTGATAGGTATATCTAGTAGCCCCAATATTTATATTAACATAGAGAAATGGTTATTCATTAAAAACTTTTATTGTTTTAGTCTCTAATATAATATTAAGGATCTTGTTGAGATCTTCAGGATTCTCATGAATACAATCTCAAAATAATACATCTGATTTAAAATTTTCTTGATATACTTGTTAATTTTCACTATGTTCATGTTTTTTCTTATCTTCATGATCATATTCATCTTTTATGATAATTATTTCAGTGTGTGGCTCATTGTCATTATTGTCACTCTCATTATTAACAAATCTTGGCATGGTATTAGCTTGAGACATTTGAGGTGGATATAGGGGAAACTCAAGATGTTAAATAGAAACACCTCATAATATACCACTATTCCTAGATTAAATACAAATGATATACTAAATTAGAATAAATACAACAATCAAAAACCTTAGGAGGTTGAAAACCCTAAGGAATTGGGATGTGCATAAGAAAATATAGAAATTGGATTCACCAAATGTTTAACCCTTTTTTGGAAATAAAGGTTAGAGAGTAGCCTAATCAACTAAGGAGTAAGGTAATCTAAAAAATAGGCCAATTAAATGAATTTATATTCTAATGATATTTTGATGAGATATACATAATCTAATCATATGTCAAACATATAATATACAACATTAAATATTATAATAATATCAATACAAAGGAAAAATATACATAGCTTATATAATGATGCATAAGAAAATCTTAAGGAATGCAAGTGGAGGAATGACTTGTCTAAAGATCTATATCTCGTCATCATATACTGAATATTTTATTTATATTATATTTGACACTTGTATCACCCTATGAACAATAATGTTGATGCTAAAATATATATTTTAATGCTTCTATATATATCATGATGTGGAATTTTTTCTATAAATTCCAACTGATCCTATTAGGTGTCACTATTTTCTTCTATATTGTGTGTCTGGATTGTTCACATAGATTTTTGATATCAGTGTGTAGCTCAAAACCCTAAATCCTCTAATGAGGACATAACACATTAAAAAATAAGGGTTAATAGGTTCAAGTGAAGTAAATCTAACCTCAAATACCCCTCTATCAATGACAATCACCTACATAGTCATATACTCTAAAGAGGTCCTTAGACCGATGCATTTCTCCCCCTTTATATAGGCTTGTGTGTTAACATTTGTGAAATATACTATATGTGAGTGTATGTAGTGATCTATTTTTTAACTTGGAAAATAATACTCATTGGTTTTTATTTAAATGGTTTAGACCTATAGTATGACTACTCCTATGACTTTTTTGGAAATATTAAATAATATGAAAAAATAGATTTATTATGTAATTGATTTTTAGATGTGTAGTATAAGTTTGAGAGGTTATTGCTAGATGAATAATGAGTGGGATTTAAATTGTATTTATAAAAAAATATTTTGAAATGTTTCTCATAAAATGGTTAAATAAAATAAATAGGTCAAATCGTACATATCTAAATATTTTTAGATGAGGATTTGTGAGGTAAGGACACATGAATTGGAGTAGGGACACTAGTGTCGATGCTAGTGTCCAAGTTTGAATGAAAGTGTCTAAGAAGATATAAATTTGTTGAAATCCTATAATAGATAGTGAAATTTCCCTCATGGATAACATATAATCAATCTAAGAAAAATAACAATATTCTCCCCATGGAAAACATGAAAGTGAGTAAATCTAAATATTGATATGCCCCTATTGGATAAGATATAAGAAATGAAGTACTAAAATAGAAAGATCTAATTTAAGTAGTGTAGTAGTAAATATATAAAAGTAATTCATACACATGTAGCCTTATAAAAATAGATGCCTAAAATGAACCATGGTAAGTTAGGTATGCAAATAAAAAAAATGTATGATGTGAATCAAGGAAAATAAAAGATAACTATGTATGATATAGATCATGACACAAAATATATAGAAAAATAAAGTAAAAATAAAATAAAATAAGTAAAAATCAAAACAAATGAAAAACATTATGTGTAAATATTAAGTACTATATATATTTAATGTGTGTAGAGGTGAAGAGAAAAAAATCAATGCATACATAGTAAACAAACACAAGTATTTGACATAGGGTATATAATGGAAAAAATTAAAACATATCAAACATGAATAAAACAAGTGAGCATTAAATTAAATAATAATATAAATAATTCACATCAAAAATATGGTAAAAATAGAATAACATAAAACATGAAAAATATTAAGAAGACACATATAACACACTATAAAAAATGGCATCTATATAACCAAACACAGACCAACACAAAATTTGCAAGGATAACAATAATATGAATGAACATGAAATTAATTTTAATATAAAGGTACATAATAACAAAAAAACTTAAATATATTTAACAAAAAATAAATATCATTATAATAAAAGGAAATGGAAAAAGATATAAACTAAATAATTACTAGGAGATACCCCATAAATGCCCCTAGAGTGAGGATGAAAGGTGTTCCCAATAAACTATGAATACATAATCATATGTATAAACCTATAAATCCTACATCTAAATTGAATATACCATCTTTTTCATGTAAACAATGTAAACTTCATCAATAGATGGATAACCATGAATACATTAATGATCATCAAAAACACATAATTAAAATTAATAAGAATATAAATATATAATAGTTATAAATAATCATGAAAAATAGAGTTTTCAATTTTATAAATAAGAGGGTTTTTAGCATAGCTAGAACATAATACTAAAAGGTCTAAAATAAATGCCATATAATATGGAATTTAAATAGATATGAAAACTAGTATAATGCTTAGGGAATGGTGGAATATATATACATATATTATTTTTTAATTTATAATTTAATGTCAATTTCTCTTATAGAAACTTGTCAAGCATTGATCTTCCTAAGTTCATTAATTTAATGGTAGACTAGGAGAGGGGTGGGTAGGCTTGTGGTGATTTATAAGATATGTAGATACCTATACCAATGTCATATCATTCCTACTACCTTTTCAATGTCTTCAAATTTATCTTTCCATTTACATCCTTCCATCATATCTTACTTAGTTATGTTAGTTTCCTTATATCCAATGGCATGTAATAGGTCAATATCATATATTTTATGCCTTTTCCATAATTTTATTTTATATAATAGCTTGATGTAGTTCCAAAATTGTTTTTAATATTTGTATTGTATTAATTTGACTAGTATCATTTAGTGTCAGTTGACATATTTTAATTGTATCAACCTGGATGATACCAATAACTTAGTATTTAGGGTTGGTTTTGTATATTTTAAAACTATAAATGAGGATTAGAATTCATTGTAACTAAATAATATAAATTCTATTTACATTAATTTCACTTGCACTTCTGATCTAAGTCACTTTTGGAGGAGTTAAGTCCATAATCTTATCTTTAAGAAGCTTGTCTTATGGAAGTCCTAGATATTCACTAAGACTAATTTTGTTGGTATATAGCCTTTTTTACATCCTAAGAAGTATTCAAAACCAAAAAATATCTTGTAAATATCCATTTGAGCCAAGTGAGAGAATGATGCTCAATGGGTCCACTCCAAGTTATGTATTTTAAAACTTATTTTCTTTAGTTACTTAGTATATTAGATGGTGCTTGTTGATTGGTGAATGAATGTGTATCCTTATATATGTTCTCTCTACACCAAATAAGTTGGTGTAGCTATAAGATTTATTATACTTTACATATTCCATTTTAGGTTTCCTAAATCCCCATTTATCAACCATATCACATTAAATTTATGACCATTCAGACCCTTTCCCATTTAATTTACTTTACTTGCATAGATAATTACATGGCTTATTTTCAATCATTGATTTCTATAGATTTCTAGTTAGATTTATTTCCTTGTGTCATAGGGTTAAAATTTGGACCCTTTTCCTATTGGCGTTTGTGACTTAGGAAACCCTCTTCTAGATCTATGTATCCATTGGTCACTAACCAAACATTAAGTATCATAGGATATATTTGGTTAACCTTCTCTAAGTCCTGGTATATTGAGATAGGATAGTTTTAGGCTAATCATAGATCATTCATACATCCTAGTGAACATTATATTAAAATTACTCTTACCTTCATTCCTCCAACAAGCTACATTACCTAACTCAATATAGTTATGTCTCATTTTTAGTCTTTAGCTAACTTCATCAACCAATCTGATATAGTTTCCTCCCTATATGAAAATGACATTAACTAGTATAATTATGTTATGTGTTTTCACATATTGCATCATCTAGCTCAATACAATTTTGTTCTATGTTTGTAACTACATTAATCATCCTGATATAGTTCTATGTGTTTTTTTCATCATATTTATTATATCACTATATCAAAAGGTTTGATATCATTGTCTATCTATTTATTTCAATTCATTTAATGTTAAAAATTGATTTTCAATGTTGATTTAAAAAAATCATCTTCTCTTTATTCATATTTCTATAGAAATTATTTTCTAGAAATTTTAAAACTACTTAGCTGATGTCATTATGGCCCAAGTGGTTATATGTTTTACCAAAATTGTAGTCTGAGGGGTATTACCCAATACTCAAAATCCATTGTAAAACACTAAACATGGACTTTAGTTTCCATGTACCTCATAATATATGATAAACACTTAGGATTCCATTTTTATTTGCCTTTAAGAAAATAACCATCTATTTTATTTTGTCATACACCTAAGATGAGCATATTAACCAAGTGACTCTCATTATAACCTCAAAACTAGGGTTAGTAGGATACAAGCACAATTTATCCTTTGTAGTTAGTGCTCTGACACATTGGGTTGACACTAATCAATGAAATAAAAAGTATATTTGAGATCCCACATTTTCAATAAAATATTTTTAGCATATATATCTATTCTTAATTTTAAAATAAACTTAAATCCACTTTGTTGCCTAAATTTTTTTGTAATATGGAATGCATTGGACAAAATGATAAAATTTTATGTTGTCTATCATAACTGATTGATCATTCCCAATATAGATATATGTGTTTGTGAACTACATCAACTGACTTGATATAGTTATTTATGTTTGTATTCCTAATTACACCAGATTGACTAATGCATTATAATTATTTATCATACATATACTTCTATAGGAAATAAATATGCAATCAATTGTCATGTGGACACTATGACTAAAAAATATGACCCACTTATAAAATCTAACTTCCTTGACTGAAATTAATTTCCTTCACACATGCCTAAAGTAAAGGATGAGATTTATCTCAAATATACTAGTAAAATGATCATTTTGACAATACTAAGCATAGGGATAAGTACCCTATGGGGATACCCCACCTCATGAGGAAACTTCATACAAAAAATTCCTCCTCTCCATATTCTTATATTTTTTACTATACTTGAGATAAACCATTAGATGATTTCCCCATTTCCTTCTTCCTCCACCATCCCTAGTATTTATACTAACATGGAAAGTTTTTCCTATGTTGGACCTACTAGAATTTCCCCCATTGATACTCACATTGATGCTAAATTTTTTGAAGTTTGGGAATATATCATGATTTATATTCTAGCTAAAAAAATCATGATGCTCATCAAATTTTGTTGCAAGACATGAACCATATGGATACCTTTCAAACTACTAATGCAAACCAGATGATGAAAATGTAAAATAAAATTTTAAAATTATAAAATCAGCCTCAAAGGCCTTAGTGGGGAGTGAAAATACAAATTACCCTAATCCCACCTTAGAGTTGCACATATAGATCTAATTTTATAACCTTTAATTATTATAACATAATTAAACATCCTAAAAAAAATCTTTAGCTCCCCAAATTACAAACATAGATATAGGTGGTATTACACCAACCATCACCTATAATATATCCATCTATCTTGATTTTCATTTGAAATATTTTTAAAATATTTACAAATATTAGATTAAGTTAAACACCATTGTGGCCACCAACCTTATAGATAAGAACATTTCTGGTGATGCCCTAAATTTTCACAATCAACTCAAGTATAACACTATCTCTATCTTAGAATACATGTTTAATGCATTAATTATATAATTTAAAACCAATTGTCTTCCTTAAAATAGATTAGGACATTTCATTTATTTTAATAAAATAGAGTCTAAAATTATCCAAGTCTTTATCAAGTGTTGGAAAGCATTAGATAACAAGGTCAAACATAACATGTTGGAAGAAAAACTTTCCACTTGTTTACCAACATTCTCCATCCTAAAAGTAATTATAGATTAAATAATATCTCATTATAAGATGTCCTTAATTAAGATAAATGTCAAAACTTCCTCATATAATAATTCAATCTTTTCCAACCTTCAACTATAACTTGTATGCTTATGAAGTTTAAAATAAAACAAGATATAGATGATGGTGTTTTATATACATATGATTCCACATCTAAAATCAACAAAAAAAGTGACACTTTAAAAACCTATTATGGGAATCCCCTTCTGTCTACCTTCTCCATTAGGTCATCTAAACGATGTAGAAGTTAATAAGACTCTTTCCCTAGCTGAAATTAAGAAATGTATTCCTAAACCCTCAACTAGAGAGTTTTATCCATGTCACCCTAATAAACGCTAGTATGATATTCAACAATTTTTTTGGTATCACACATTTTTTGGACACTCCCATGAAACCTCTAGACAACTTAATAACCTTGCTTTCAAATTTATCCTCAATCCTAACTTCTATCACAAATCCATGATCTAAGAGCATCAAGAAGCTTATAACAAGGTAATAAATTATAATTAATCAAAATTTAATAATGATGCTCTTCACTAGGCTAATACTAACCTTTCTATATACTAAGATCCACTTCCTAAGCATAATCAAAATTAACAAAAACAATCCCAATTATCTTACTACCACTAATGTTATTAAAAATTTGGTTAATCCTCCCTCTTATATAATGAATAAAACCTTATTAACATTAACAACATTAATCACATAGTATGATATATCAATCCTTATCCTCATTCCACTTATAATCCCTATCCTACTTACATAATAGTTTATTATACCTTTCCACCTCATTTCATGGATGTCGAGTATCAGGAAATCATAACTTCCACTATTTTAGATAATCCAACTACACCAACTAGCTCAATGTAGTCATATTTATTTACAAATTTTCTTATTATATTATCTATTCTGATGTCATATATTAATCTCCTATTCTCAATGGAAATTGTATCAATTAGGTCTATGTAGCTAGTTGTTCCCTTAAAATCTATTGCATTAACTAGATTAATACAATGAATTTTTATTCCCAGATTCATTTCAAGTAAATTAGATACCCCAATGAAGTCTAGTTTTTCCACTCAATCCCATTCTTATACATTAATGAACTTGATAAAAGACATCTATAGTGCATCTATGAAAAAATTGTATCATACAATTCCATGCAATCTTTTCTCCCTGACCAAAGTGCATTTTCTAGGTGGAGACCATACATTTCATTTTTGAATCAATTTCAGTGCACATCATCTCATCTTTTAGATAATATACTTCAACATTTTGTAGCTTTATCATAGTTTTTTCTATTTTACCTTAGATTTGATGAATCGCATCCCAATGAATAAATTTATAGGTTCCATTATCAAATTCTTTTCCTTGGGCTCATGATGACTTCCATACATCATCATATCCTATCGATGCAATGATTATTGAAAGTTAACATTCCTTGATGACCACCTATGGGGTAATAAGCTACCTTTCCTAGGTTTAAGGATATTATCTTGAAATAATGTGTGGATATGACCATTCAAGCTGATGGGACTTAAGATGCCTATATCTCACTTAATTTCACATTACATTTATTATTATCAATGAAATCCTAATTTATGTGGATGATCCTCTAATTTTTTATTAGTGTCTAATTTGGTGACTTTTAAGTCAATTTTGCATTAATAGATGAAGAATATGGCACCCATGTAGCCTCCTTAAGCTCATCAAAACCCTTAAATACTCTAAGTAAAACATTAAGTCTACCCAAATTATATGTCAAGGCTATGATAAAATAAAGATGCCTTTACTTGGTTGTTTTTTTATTCCTATCATAGTTTATTCCATCATGGTTATAGTTGAGTTCATGATCTTTAACTTTCCATTTTCCTATAAAAGTTTGCTTTGTCAACTTAAGACTTATCACATTAGGGCAATTGATTCTTATGCATGCTAATGTGTAAAGTTTCTCCATAAAGGTGTTATATATAGGATTAGAGGTTACACAATCCCTTAGAATTTTTAACAATTCTAAGAATTTTGTGTCTTTGAAATACCCACCCTTGAACCCTTGCCTAACATTCCCTTTTAATAATCTCAATATTATAATATCTTGTCAATACTAACTAAGGTTACAATGGTCACCCTGGGCTTAATGGAAACATACACCATAACCAATTATATTCCAATGATGATGAAATTGATGAGATCAACCTTAAGATCAAAAATTGAACATCCCTTATTGTCTTATCACTTATTTTCCTCCTTATTTATGATTTAATTCTCCTAAGAAGCTAATTGATGAGTGTCTTACTTTTATGGATATTCCTAAGAAGCTAACTAATGAGTGTCTTAATTTTATGGATATTCCTAAGAAGCCATCTTCCCTCTCTTCTTCTAGTGAAATAGTGGTTTAAGCCCTTAATTTAGATATTTATACACCTAATTAAAATTATGGTTATTCCTTGGATGGTCCATACTTAGTTGTATATGATCAAGCCAATGATTTATAAATCTTCTATTATCTATCCTCTCTTAATTGCTATTACAAGTCTCATTCATATTATCATTGAATTAATTTAGTTGATATTTTTTACTTTCCTTATACTTTACCTAACATTATTTCTCCTTTGGTTAATGTTCATAGGTAATATATAGAGTGTGTTCTAGTTTTTATGTCTTGCCTTAGTTAATTATGAGTCTCTTTTGAGTATGTTGCATGATCCTTCCATGAAGAGACTATACCCATTTTATATAATTATGATCCTTTGAGTATTATCCATCTATTTATGTTGGCTACATTGATCTAGCCACACAAAGGTAATATCCTAAATTGGTACTTGTAACATTAATCCATAAACCTAGCCTTAGATTCTTTGATAGTGATGACTTATTTGACAAGGTTCTAGATAGACCCCAATATGCTTATCTACATAGGACAAAAGAGTCATATTGTGATCTCCAAAAGGTATCCAATCACTGGGATAAATATTTTAGAGCATACCAAATATTTTTAGTGCATAAAAATTCACAAGAATCATTTCCCACCATAGATAGTCGACAACCTCATTCAACTAATCTTACGTGAATTTATTATTTTCATAGTATAAATAAACATTCTTCAACCCGTTCTCAAGCTCTGTGGTAGTAAATAGATGCCCTTAATCATAAATAAACCAAGTTTTCTAGTTACATAAGTATGTTACCTCCAAATATATCTTGATATTATATCCCCAAACACAGGGAAGTCTATACTATGTATTATACTAATAGATGTAGAGTACTCTGATAGAATTTTCATGACTTTATGAGGCCCACACATCAACATTTTTAGTAGTTCTCCAAGGGTCATTCTTGGATTAATAGGAATCCTTATCTATACCAAAATCCTTATATTATATCATAGGTTCCTTTCATTGATGATTATTCATAGGATTCCCCCTACCATATTTCATCTACTAGGTATTTCTTGCATTACTCTCTAATAAAGTAGAAGAGACTATGATCAGAGCTAGATACCAATTAGATTAAGGTTTATTATATGTTATCAATGATGTTTTCAAAATTTGTCCTAAAATTTGTGAGCACATATTTGACTATCGTATTATTCTTCACATTATCATACGATTGAATTTGATGTTTTTATTATTTATATCATTTCTGGTGTTCAATTTTGGGTAAATAACAAGGAAAATAAAATTGGAAATTATATTGATGTAAACATGTGTATACTGTATGATTTTATCTTTTGTATGTATGTGACCTTATAAGCATATGAAAAGAGAGCAGAGAATATGAAGAGTCTTTCCTTGTAATATATCAAAATGCTAGAATATGAAGACATAACACTCTAGAATACTCTATATATATCACTAAATTGTAATAAAAGATGTTTATGATGTGTGATAAAGATTAATATAATAATTTTGAATATTTTTTTTGTAAATATATTTTTCCTTTATACTATGTGCAATAAGTACTCTATTTTACTTTAAGTTTGTGATTCATCATGCACATGTTGACTATTTAGTATTTGTTAATTTTTAGTTTCCATATAATAAGTTAACCTTTGCCTTTAAATTTGGTTATTTACATATGAATTATCTACTTTGGGTTTTCATTTATTCTTTACTATGCAAGTTATCCTTATAATTAGCATGTTCTGGAGTTTTTTAGGAAATCGAGTGCTAATAATGATGTGGTGAGCATGGAACCATTTGGTTGAAATATGTTGAGATGTTTATGAGGATAGAAGGATAAATAAATATGGATAGATGATAAAATCCAAAATTTTGTAGAAGAAGAGGTAAGGCAAGCTGTGATTAGTGTAAAGGAATTTATCCAAGAGCACATTTATGGTGAAATATATAAAACATTTTGGTGTGAATTACCTAGAGTGTTATCTACATGGTTATCTAGGTTGGAATATTATTGATCTAAGCTAAGAGGGATTGAGCTTGTATTTTAGTGTGAATTACCTATAGTGTTATCTACATGGTTATCTAGCTTGAATTATCTACATTGATAAAAATGTTAGTTTTGGAAAAGGCCATGATGCCTACTCCAACCAACATAGAGTAGTCACTTCAAGTGTCATGGGGGTGACTAAAGTATAAAAGTTAATGATATAGAGATAAGTAAAAAAAACCTAAACCTAATCCCAGAATATGGAAGGTGAAAAGAGCAAGAGTGAAAAGAACATTCTTGGATTATAAATGGAAATACAATAACAAAGATGATGAAATAAAGAAAGAAATCTAGAATTAACTCTAAATAGGAGTAGTGATAGGGTAGAAGATGTTAGAAATATAAATATGTGGAGAGAGGATATAAGAGATGCTAGAAGCAAACAATGAACAAAGTATGCATAAGGGCCCAATACAAATAAATAATAAAATAGAGAGAATGTTGATATGCAGATCATGCAATAAGATGAATAAGGTAGGTTAGCAACAAAGTAGGTAGAAGGTAGAAATTGATCATAGATAATGAAAAGGTTTTTTTACCAAGAAATTAAATTTGATGGGAAGAAGTTAGGTTTGAATGTAGAGATATTATGGGTTCAAGTTTGAAGTTATAAGTACTTGAAATTAGGGATAATTCATTTCAAGAGTATTCATCCCATAACCTAATACATTATTAGGGATAATAAGAAGTGTAGGAGAATAAGTGGATATAAATTAGTTTGATTCATTTATAGAGAATTTTGTAAAGATAAGTGTCAAGATAAAGTAGATAATAAATAAGAATACGATAGAATAACTAGGATTCATTTTTAGGATGCTTGATAAAACTAGTGAGAAAAAGTCCTTAGTCATAGTTAACATTACATAGTCATATATAGTAATAGCCACTAGTGTTCATATACCTATAGTCAAATTTGTTAGTGGTAAAAAACTAGTGATAGAAACTATAAGTGTACGAAATATGTCACTTAATGAAGGTATGCTCATTTATCTAATTCCATATGATGGGTCTGTAGATCCAAAGTAATCCTTGTTACACTGTGATATGAAATGCGATGTTAAGGAGGTAACATCTAATGATGTCAAGAAATGAGAACTCATAGGGATTTGATAGGATGAGCCTTAGAGTTCATATATAAAATAAATGTAAATAATATTTATTTTACATAATTTAAAGACATTTTGGTAGTAGAGTTTAATTTATAAAGAAATGTAATAGCCAAACTATTTAGGAGCTAAAGGAAATTTGACAAAAGTTTGGAAAATTAGTTGCATATTATGATCTTAGGTTTTATGAATGCTAGGAATAAAATTTATATCATTTTACAAGACAAGGATAAGGTTACACAATTAATATAAGGAATAGAACCAATAATTAAATTTACTATTACATAGACCCATTTCTTCTCCAAAGATGATGCTTAATCTTCTACTTTATAAGTAGATCAGATGGAGGATTATGGCAACATTCTAGTATTAGGTTTTAAAGTAGAAGCAAAATTAGATGATTTTATGAGGAGGATGGATGACATGATTGAGAATGATAAGCATAAATTATGATTATGGTATATATAATACAAATCAGAAGGCCACTATAGGAATGATTATTTGAAGCTTAAAACAAAGTTCTCTAAAATTTGTAGGGTGGTCAAAAATCCTACTTCAAAGTGCTATACTTTGAAACAATATATTCAGAAGTTGGATAACATGTATTATAATTTTTTCAATTCAACCAACCAAGATGAGAGGAGCTTTAGAGCATCAAAAGAATTAAAATAAGATATTACAAAGAATGTCTTAAAAATTGATGTACAATAATTATGAACTACAAAGAAAAATATCCAAGGCATAGATGTAGACATGACAGGTGTGACATAAAGTAGTCCCTAATGGATACCTTCATCATCATAGTATCAAATTTAGGGTATATATAGATGGATGCTATCTTATCCACAAAAACCATATCAGTCTTTTGGGAATAATGTGAGTCCATAATAATATAATTGTGATCCAAGTTCATCACAACACTAGTATGAAGGGTATGATGCACATCAAATTCAATAAGGAGGGTATGCTAGAAATAAATTACAAGGATGGGGATACCAATAGAATATAGGTATCTATAGATGAGGTTATAGAGGAAGATATTATGGAGGATATCAAAGAGATTGTAAAAATGATAATAGGTAAACATCTCTTATGCAATGTTATTTACATGGAGAATATAATCACTATATTAAGAATTTACCTACCAACCCATAGAAGTAAACATACTGTGTATATTAAAAAATTCAAGATCAATATCAAAAAAATTATTGTCTAGTGCTAAAAAATCAAAGGAAGGAGAAGCCAATATGAAATATAAACATGATCAATGTGAAACCAAGGAGAATGTATTTATACAATAAGTCACCAAGAAAAAAAAGAGAAAAATAATATCTACCATCATTAGAAATGACATAGGATCAAGGTATTATAAAAGTACAGTAGGACATATATCTTGATCCTTCTACTGAAAAGAAGTTGATGCACCAAGATGTTCAGGTTCTATTGATGCCTGAATATGTATAATAGGTGCCCATTGTGTTTAAGAAACACTTCTCATTTTTGAATTATTTAGAATTCAATGCATGAGTTTTAGGTTTTGATAACCTTGTTATCTATTGATGTAATGGAGGTAGAATAAGTGATCTATTTCACAAATTTATAATTTTTGGTAGTTGGGAGCCACCATGGCCAAATAGTTAATCTATGTAAAATATGAAGTATGTTATGATAAAAATAATGAATTATGATCAAGAACTAATATAAGATAGATATTTACAATGAAAATTAAGCTACAGTGATCTGGTTTAAAAAGGAGAAATAGGAATGGTAAGGTAAAGAAGAGATGTTACTGATCTTCATTCCAAATATCATGATAAAGTTTAAATATCATCCAGGCATGCACTTAACCAATGTATGACATGTAGTAGCATAAGCTCAAATCCTATCACATTTTAGGCAAACATCTAAAGAATGTGGGAAATAATGAAAATAAGAACCAATTTCACTTTAAATATTTACCCCTACAAGCAAACAACATTAACCCAAATACAAGAAGAGTAAGAAAACTAAATGAACCTAAGAAATTTCAATTAACCTAGCATTGGCAAAAGTTAAAATATTTGCATTCAAATGTACACATCAATAATCCATAAGAACCATTAAAATTTGGAAGTCAGAATGAACAAGTGAGAGAGAAGCTAGGATAACAAAAAGCACAAGAAAATTTGGACAAACTTTGTAGAATTCCTTGATAATATTAATTGCTCAAAATTTACAAATTAATTTTGGATCTAAGAACTCCCTCCCCCATTTATAATGGGTAATATCCATTTATATATATAATTCATGAGATATGTTAGTCATTCCTTCTCAACATGCAATTGGACAAGTGTCAGGGATAATTATCCCTTTTACCATGTTTTAGATACTCCCTAATGGACTGATCCATAGGTAATGTGCTCTAAAATATGTACAACCATTTACATAAGAATATTCTATTTAAAAAATACACCATGTTAATCTACAAAAATAATATTCTTAAGTCAACTAATCTAACTTTGAAAACCCTCTATTGTAGTTTTGTCTCTCTAGTAGGATCTTCATTTTGTAATGTTGCTCCTCGATTAGCTCAAGGTCGATAATTGGCTTCATGAAGAGATCCTTCGTTTGACCTACTAAGCTCTTTTGGTCTTTATCTACCCTTCTTAATGACTTTTTAATGTGTTTAGCTTCACTAATCTTTTCCTTTATAGTTAGAATCATATCCATGATCTTATTATTATTAGTATCAATCCTACCTATGCTTTAGTTCCTTACCCCTTACATAAACTAGGATCCTCTTTGCTTGAATTCATCATCTATAATTAGAATAATTGGATTTTTTGTGGTGGGATCTTTGACTAAGATTCTTAATGCATGCACTACTCTATCCTTTAATTATTTGAGATCATTTGAAATATCTCCCATTACCTAGGACCACTTGCCTACATCTTCCCTTAAAACACTTTTTTGAGCTATCATTGCTGGAAATTCTATTATATTTCTCACTAGTGAACTATAATTTAGATTTTGGGTCAAATTCTATTGCATAGATAATAATTTAATCTTCCTTTTTTCAATTGTAATGCCCATAGGGTTTAATTAGGGTTCCCATGCTTGCTAGGGTTTTTTTTGAAAGTTTCCTTAGATATTTAATGATGGAAACTTGTCAAACTCATATGAACTTAATGCCTCAAATTTTATTTATATCACCTATTTATACCTTTGCCTTGTTGTGAATATGTAAAGTCTCTTTAACTAACTAGTCTATATAATGTGTCTCCACCATTGCATCTTTGTGGCATTTTGTTCATCAATATTTTTAAAAAATGACCATTGCCCTTTAAAAATCCCTCTTTCATTTAACACCATTTTATTATCCTTTCATAAATCACTATGGACTATGGATCTTGATTTGAGGGATCAAACATTATTGGATGCCCACTATTCTTGGTTTGTTAAAAAGTCTACTTAGATTACACACCATTGGATCATTTTCATCTTATCAAATGCATGTCATTTATCTAGCGTATAATGTTTTATATTTAACCTAGCGGTCAATGCTTGAAAAGTCAACTTTGATCACACACCATTAGATCCTCTAGGTATGAATCAATGCACTCTATTGATCATATGATAGATTCCTAGGATTTAATTTATGGCTTGTGGTTATGCCACTTGTCATTTTTTCATTTATCCATAGGGTCCTTGATTTTTAAAACTTTGATTTGAACTATCAGATCTTCCCCATCTAATCAGACACATGCCATAGATTATGATCCAAGAAGTCAAACAAGACTGGTTCTTATGGATAATGAAAATACTTAAGTCAAAGATCAAGGAACATAAAACTTAAGCTAAATTCTTAGAATAACGTTGTTATTCATATTAATAAATATGAATAAAGCTTTAGGATAAAGTCTTAAGCTAAGTTAGAAACATAATAAAATGGACCCCACATTTGGTTAGACCATGCTAAGATAAAAGGGAACAAAGGGGGCTTAGGATGTGAAGAACTTAGGATACATATTTTAGACTAAGATCTTGGTCATGTTAATAAACACGACTAGGACCTTAGGATAAAATATAAACCAAGTCAAATTAAAGTGTTCCTGTGAAAATTTAAATAAAATCTCCTAGTAAATTTGAATTCAAAAAGAGTACTTAGACTAAATCTAGACTAAGGGTTTTAACAATTCAAATATGAATTCAATTAATCATATATAGAACAAAGGCTAGTCAAAGGGGCAATTTAAAATTTAACACAAAATCTTGAGTATTGCCCATTTCAAATGAACTCCATTAAATCTACAACTTGAAAGATAGATATCCAATGTTAGTAATTTTAAATAGGATCAAACAAGATCCATGAACAAAATACATGAACCAGACCATGGTGTGGATGATCTTCAAATAAAGATGATGTGCAAACATGCTAATCACACTCTGATCAAGTGAATTTTCAATTTTAAGGTACAAAATCTATACAATTTAACACAAGGGTCCACATTTTTTAGGAATGGGAGTATGTTGACCTCAACAAATGGTAAATTCTAGGGGAAACATAGCAATATGTTAGTATTCAGAGACTTTGGTTTAGAATAATAAATAAATTAGTTATTTCACTTGATCAATCATTATTATTTAGATCAATTCATGGTTAAAACAAGACTTACATATGTAGAATTGACATAAAACATCAATACATATTCATGTTGTGAGTTTTCTTTGATTAAACCTAATGTTTTCCATGGGATTTAGGGAACAACTTCCATATTTCATGACTTTAATCATTAACACTAACTAATAGAATATTTAGATTTCCATTAAGAGCCATGTTTTAGCTTAGGGAAGGCTTGGGTATTGCTCTACTACTATCCAAGCATCCATAACCCTGATAGAGATGCCTTTGGCTCTAATTAAGGCCTTGATCCACTTCTAATTAGACATCTATAGCCCTGATGGAGATTACTAGAATCACCTCTACCTAGAACGCCTTTTGATTTTTGCAATAAGCTCTTATTTTTTTATATTTTTAGATATTTTGACTTTATAGCAAAGGTTGTGAACTAGATTACCTAGGTTTTAGGATTTGGACACATGTTTGATCTTCAAAAAATCATCCTTGGTTGTAAAATTTATCCCAAATAATTAATGTTTTCTAAGTGCAATCATGATTGTATCTCACTAATCCAAGATTTCACCCTACTTGTGTAATCCTTATTAGAATCAAGATTAGATCAAAAAGAGGATTAAAATATCAAGGGACAATTAACCTATCCATTAGTATTTGTTATTTTATCCAAAATATAACATCAAGATTATATGTCAACAATCCATGATCAACCAATGTTGAGAAAACATACCTACATTCCTGAACTGTGGAGTTCCTTTTGAGCATCTAAATGTACTTTGAGTTGAGGACTATCTAAAAGGACTTATTGAAAGAAATAAAGAAAGAAATAACTAAGCAATATATATATATATATATATATATATATATATATATATACACAAACAAGGTACATGAAGGAAAGAACAAAAATAAACTAACCTAGCCTACATAAACTATATAAAGAACCTACCTCTAGGATCAAATGGAAAGTTATTTATCCTACTACAAAACTTTGAAACATGATTGCTTCTATTCAATAGCCTCTTCTTGTGGATAGGAATACTTGTGTGTTCATGTCTTCTTTGTGATATATCTCGATTCCTCATCTCCAGTTTACAGTACCTAGGTTGAAGATATGGATCTAAAACCCAATCTTCTTCTTCCCAAATCCTTCTATATTGCATAAAGAGTGCTAATTCTTATTCATTCATAGATTGATAATAACTTATATCATCCTTATTCAATTATGGTAGCTTATCTATCATTCTTAGACTGATGTCTTCATTAAGTTTGACTTGAGGTGGAGATGGAGTACTAATATTTTTACCAAAACTTTCCAAGTCATCCCTAAAGGCTAATTCATCATGATCAACTGAAAGGGCATGAAATTGATTTGCATCCTTACCATTTAAATCAATTTGATCACATAATTTCAACCTTTTTATGGGGTTATATGTAAATCCCTAATCTACTACACTTTCTTCATCTTCATCCTCTATGAATAATAACATCTCTTCTATTTAGTCAAGTCCCACCTTATCTTGATTTTGGATCTCTAGAATGACATTGTTGTCTTGGAGTACCTCTATTTATTTCAAGAAATCCTAGTATAATTTTTTTCAGTGATCATCTTCTTTAAGAGTATTCTCCATTTTAGCAATGACCCCATATGAATTGTCCTCACATCTATCTTTTCAAGAGAGGTCAGCTTGTATCTGATCTTGTTCATGGGGATGCTTATCTTGAATGACTATTATTTCTTCTAGAGCATCTTTAGGTTCATTTTCTTCTTCAAATGGAAAATAAAAAGCCTATACCATGAAATATTTATATGTCCTTGCAAATCCAGATGTCTCTATAACATTGTATTGATTAAACACTAATTTAAATGCATATTTTTCATTTTGATATGATTGAAAGACCTTAAAATGACTAACTAGACCTATATCACAAACATCAATTTCATTTATGTTATTAAATGACCTATTATCTCTATTATCATGAAACCTATTTTCAATCCTATTTAACCTTTGAGAAACATAGTTTATTTTGGAGTTTTCCCTAGTATTTCCCACTTGTTTTTATAACTGAAGGAAATAAGTGCTCAATTTTTGAACCATCATAAGTATGGATTCATTCTCATATTTTGGTGCTTAGAAGTTATGAACTTGATTATTATTATTAGTGGGCACTAAATCTCTATGTCCTTATGGATGAAAGCCATTTGTATCATTACTCAATAACCCCAAATTTTGGCCAGGAAGGGTATGGCTTAAGGGCAATTGGCTCAAGATAGGTGTTTAATTTAAGGCAGACACACTCTGATTGGCATTAAGAATGATATTTATTGATAAGAAATTGGGGTTAACATTTGACATAGTATATTCAATATGACCTTGAGGCTGTATTTCATCATTGATTATTATACATTCAACATAGGCAAAATCCAAGGTGTTTTTGACTCCAACATATCTTTTAAGAAACATAGAAGTCATGGGATCCAAACCATCCTTGTAAATATCTAAGGCTAAATCCTAATAAATTTTATAAGGAGTTATAGTTATACTAAACATATTCTAGAATCTAGCATTGAAGGATCATATGGGCTCATTTGAGTCTTTTTTTACTGTAGTGAACTATTGGTACAAGACATAAGGACTGATGATTTTACCAAATTGGTCAATGAATTAATCATTAAATTTATTCCAACTGAAAATTTATTTCTCATAAAGGTTGAGAAACCATTCATATGTAGCATATTTGAAAGTAAATGGAAACAATCTACATGCTATATCTTCATGAACTACATTCATAAGTCTCAAAGTAGCCTCAAAGCTTCTAATATGTTCTTGAGCTGTGACAACATTATGAGGACTAAAAGGAGGTAAATACCTATTAGGAGTTTTTGGTAAGTCATATACCTAGCCAAGAACATTGATAGAAGATCCACCTAACCACGCCATACCTTGATGAGGATATTACTTGTGGTAATTCCATCTTGTAAAATCTTTAAACCTTATTTGAAATTTAATGTGTAAATCTTATCTTTATGAAGAACAAAGATCATACTTGCACATTTAATCAATTTTGCAAAAATATTTATAATAAATCATAAATAACATCAATATTTAACTAAATTATCTTAAATATATGCCTGAATACATGAATATGAATGATCTTTACACATTTAAGTTCAAATAAACTAAATTTTTCAAAGGATCTATTAGTCTTGGAAAAAAACAACTATTACTAACCTCAAACTTGTTTGATTCACATATCTCAAGCTATATTTACCATAATTACTCATGGATATTTAAATAACATCTATCTTTACCTAAATAAGCATAAAGACTAGTTTAAAACCATAAAGATCAATGCTCTTTACACAATTGAGCAAAGAATGACACAATTGTGCAAATATTACACCAATCTTTGAACACAATTCACAAAAATGAGCAAAAATAATTTAAAATGACAAAGATCTAACTAATTTCCATACTTATAGTGCCAACGAACGCCCTCTTGTTGATTCTTGAATATGTATCACAATTTCCTAGAGTATTTAAGAAATACTTCTCATTTTTGAATTCCTAAGAATTTAATTCATGAGTTGCAAGTTGTGATAATCCTATTATCTATTGATGGAATACAAGTAGAGCAAGTGATCTATTTCACAAATTTATAATGTTTGGTGTTTGGGAGTCACCATGGCCAAATAGTTAATCTATGCAAACTATGAAGTATTATATGATAATAATGGTCAATTATGATCAATAACTAATCTAAGATAGATATTTACAATGAAAATTAAGCTAGATTGATCTGGTTAAAAAAGGAGCAAAAGGAAAGGTAAGGCAGACAAAATATGTTATTGATATTCATTCCAAACATCATGATAAAGTTCAAATATCATCTAGGCATGCACTTAACTAAAGTATGGCATGAAGTAGAGAAATCTCAAATCCTATTAAACATTAGGCAAACAACTAATGAATGTGGGAAATAATGCAAATCAGAACCAAGTTCACTTTAAATATTTACCCCTACAAGCAAACAACATTAGCCCAAATAAAAGAAGAGTAATAACATGAAATGAACCTAAGAACTTTCAATTAACCTAGCAGTGGCACAAGTTAACATCTTTTCATTCAAATATGGAAGTTAGAACAAACAAGTGAGAGAGAAGCCAGGATAAAAAAAGACACAAGAAAATTTGGACAAAATTTATAGAATTCCTTGTTCATATTAATTGCTCAAAAGTTACAAAGTAATTTTATCTCTAAGAACTCCCTCCCCTATTTACAATAGGCAATATCCCTTTATATAGACAATTCATGAGATATATTAGTCATTATTTCTCAACATACAACTGGACAAGTGTCAGGGATAGTTGTCCCTTTTAACATGTTATAGTTATTCCCTAATGGACTGATCCATAGGAAATATTCTTTACAAGATGTATATTCCTTTACAAAATAATATTCTATTTAAAAAATACACAATGTTAATCTACAAAAAGAATATTCTTAAGTTAACTAAGATGACTTTGAGAACCCTCTATTGCATTTTTATCTATCTAGTAGGATCTTCATTTTGTAATGATGCTCCTAAATTAGCTCAAGGTCAACAATTAGTTTCATGAAGAGCTCCTTCATTTGACCTGCTAAGATCTTGTGATCTTTATTTGCCCTTAATGCTTTTTTGGTATTTTTGGCATCACTAATCTTTTCCTTTATAGTTAGAATCATATCCATGATTCTATTGTTAACAACAATAGTCTTACTTATGCTTTGGTTCCTTACCCCTTGAATAAACTAGGATGCTCTTTTTTTGAATTCATCATCTATAGTTAGATCAATTGGACTGGTTGTGGTGGGATCCTTGACTAAGCTTCCCAATGCATTCACTACTCTATCCTCCAATTGTTTGAGATCATTTGAAAGATCTCCCATCTCCCAAGACCACTTACTCACATCTTCCCTTGAAACACTTTTTTGAGTTGTCATTGTTGGAAATTTTATTAAATTACTCACTAGTGGACTATAATTCAGCAGATGGGTTGAATTGTCTTGCACAGATGACAATTTAATCTTCTTTATATCAATTATAGTGCTCACAAGATCCAATTAGGGTTCTTGTGCTTGCTAGGTTTTTTTTGAATATTTAATTATATATTTAATGGTAGTATATTGTCAAAATCATATGAACATCATGCCTAAGATTTTATTTAGATCACCTATTTATACCTTTATCTTTTTGTGAATATATAAAGTCTCTTTAATTGACTAGTCTAGATCATGTGGATCCACCATAGCATCTCCATGTCATTTTGTTCATAAATATTTTTAAAAAATGATCATTACCCTTTGAAAAGACTTATTTCATTTTGCACCATCTGATTATCCTTGAAAGGATCATCATGGACAATGGATCTCAATCCAAGGGATTAGACATGATTAGATTCCCACTGTTATTGATTTATTGAAAAGTCTACTTTGATCACACACCATTAAATCATTTTAATTAGATCAAATTCATTTCATTGATCTAACATATAGTGATTGATATTTAACCTCAAGGTTGAGGCTTAAAAAGTCAAATTTGATCATGTACCATTATATCCTCTAGGTATGAATCAATGCACTTCATTGATTTTTTGACAAGTGCTTGAGATTTAATTTATGGCCCATGGTTATGTGACTTATCTTTTTTTTGTTTGTCCATATGGCCCTTGACTTTTTAAAATTTGATTCACACCATCAAATCTTCCCTGTTTGATCAAATATGTGTCATAGATTGTGATCTGGGTAGTCAAATGAGATTGGGTCTTGTAGATAATGACAATTCTTATGTCAGAGCTCAAGGAACATAAAACTTAAGCTAAAGTCTTAGACTAATGTTTTTATTAATATTAATAAATATGAATAAATCTTTAGGTTAAAGTCTTAAGATAATTTATAAACATAATAAAATGGACCCTACATTTAATTAGACCACGTTAATAAAATGGAACAAAGGGGGCTTGGGACATGAAGAACTTAGGATAAATATTTTAGACTAAGGTCTTAGTCATGTTAATAAACATGACTAGGACCTTAGAATAAAATATAAACTAAGTCAAATTAAAGTGTTCCCACAAAAATTTAAATAAAATCTGCCACCAAGTTTGAATTCAAAAGGAGTACTTAGACTAAATCTAGACTAAGGGTTTTAGTACTTCAAATATGAATTCAATTAGTCATTTACAAACTAAAGGCTAGTAAAATGGGAAATTTAACATTTAACACAAAAACTTGAGTATTACACTTTTCAAATGAAATCTATTAAACTTGCAACCTGAAACATAGATATCCAATGTTAGTAATTTTAGATAAGATCAAACTAGATCCATGATTAAATAGTGTAGATGATATTCAAATAAAGATGATGTGAAAACATGCTAATGACACTCTAATAAATTGAATTCTTAATTTTAAGGTACAAAATTGGCATAATTTAACACAAGGGTCCCCATTTTTTAGGAATGGGGGTATGTTAACCTCAATAGGTTCTACAAGAGATACAACAACAAATAATAACAAGAGGTGATGCTACATCCATTAATGATCAAATGTATAAATAAATTATAAGGATCATGAGACATAATGGAATCATGACTATTATTAAAAACTTATTGAAATTATTTGGCACACTATGTAATATGAAAATTAAGGTCAAAAACATATTGTCTAAGAAACTATGGGACATGGATTCTTGTATGGACATTAAGCTGGTAGGATTGAGATCTTGAATGTAGTATTTGACTAGTATCATAATTCACATGATTCTATGATCTACTTGAAAATCTATTGGTTGACCAAATTTGAGTTACAGCCTAGTTACTCTCATTCTTGTGGATTATGGGAGGGAGAGTCCATTGGATGGTTATAGGATGTTGATATTAAAGTGGCCAAGCTTAGTTTATGTGGATATTTTGATGTCATGAATAGGAATATAGTGAAAAATCATTATCATACCTTAATTTTTAATAAATGAGCCTATAATGGTGAAATGACCATTAACACTTTGTATAATTAGCTAGAAGAGCATCAACGATATAAGATAGTGGTCATACCCCTTAATAAATCTGAGTAGAATGTATATATCATTCCAAAGGACTTATAGTCTCCTTATGATTATGGTGGGATTAGTTGGTTCAAGGTTAGTATAAATGAAAATCAAAATGATTTGTGACCTATAGAGTATCAAACTTCAAAACCACAACTTACATAGCAGAAAGAGCAACCAGTGTGCAAACTAGTAATCACAAATTCTCTAGCCCTTATAAGTTCAAATATGAGGATGTGTTTCCCCCTTAGTACCATCTCAGACCAAATTTAAATTATATTTTATGTATAGTACAAGTGTAATAATTATGGATTATACTAAACTTAATCCAGAGGGTGTTTGACCTTTGGAAACAACATCATCTATCAATGGTGATTTGGGCACTAATATGTTGAACTAGGATATGAGAGACATGAAGTATGATCTCTATCTATGTTATTTTTAAATGAACAAAAATACCTTAATAATTTTAAATAGAGGACCTTGATCCATTCACTTTGAGGCTTTAACACCTAGTACCAGAGGTAGATCAAAGGGTTAATGTACTTAGCTATGCACTAAAAGGAACTATTGTAACTTGGTGGGCTATGAATAGGAACTTGAAAATTCATTGGGAGGAATCATATGTGTTTTTGCATCATGATTCTAGTTTCCACCTACTAGGAAATCAAAATGGACATTCTTTGAAGAATGACAATACCCTGAGCTACACATTCACCAATGTGTGGATATATATACTTCACAAGGAGTAGATCCAAGGTATTGGGTACACATCTTTAATCATCAATTATCACCCATAATAACAAATTGGAACATGCACCAAGAGTATAGAAGAGAGACTAAGCATTGGTCACAAGTGAAACAAGACTTCATTCATACTTTTGTGTTTGAAGATGATAATCCACTAGTGCATAATGCATTATAGAAATTCAAAATAGTTATATACCATAGACAATTAGAAGATATAAGAACTATAATATAATCATTATTCCATTAGGAAGTAGCATGATATTTAAATCAAGTAATTAAAAATTATAAGGCCACTCAATAAGAATAAGATTTTATTAAGTCTTATAATAGAGAAATAGGTAAGCTAACAGAATCCAACTATAGTGTTGGATATTTGAATTTATAAGGATTATTTGAACTAGAAAAAGAATCCAAAATAATACCAATCCAAACCACAAAATAATTTTAAGATGAGAGACTATTCAACATAAACATTCCATAGTGGGAACGTAAGTGCATTCTACAATAAATTCTAACTATTGGTTCAAGTAAAGTGTATCAAGAACCCCTAAAAAAGATTGAAAGGAACATTAGAACAAAGTCAGCTCCTAAGCTTAAGACTATGGTAGAGTATTGGGAGCAATAAATGTTTTTAAAATCTTTGTAAATCCTAAGATATTATCAATATGTGTTCCCAACTAAAATATCTGAAGTAAAAGGTATAGATCTATCATTCAAATAAATGCATGTAGAATTAAAACAATGTGCTCGACCTATTAAAAAGTGCCCATATAGGCTCAATATTAATACTAAGATAAAATTAAAAGCTTAATTAGATTTAATACAATAAGCTAAAATTATATATCCAGTGGAAAAATCCAAATGGGTAAGTGCCATAGTTGTGCAATTGAAGAAGATAAGATAAATTTAGGTTTGTGGAGACTACCATGCACTCAATGATACACACATAAATGATCCATTTCCAATACCATTCATAGATGAATTAATTGAGCCTCTCATAGGGCATGATGTATATTCATTCATATATATATTTAGTGGGTATCATCATACTATGATCATAGAGGAGGACCAAACTAAGACTACTTTTATAACTAAATGGGGGTCATTTGCATATAAGTTAATGCCCTTTAGCCTAAAGAATGCACTGGAAGTTTTCTCTAAAGTTATATTTAATGAATTTAAATAATTCATTCATTAATTTCAAGATGTTTATATAGACAACTAGGTTATTTTATCCTTGTTTAAAGATCATCTATCAAAGTTATAACTAATTCTAGAATAGTGTTGAGTTTTTATATTGATTTGAACCTAAAGAAGTGTCTATTCTTTAAACCTTATGGTGTTTTTTTGGGCCATGTCATATGTGGCAATGGTATCCTAGTAGATCTAGATAGGATTGTTGTGATAGTATGAATTCTACCTCCAACCCTTTCTAAATCATATGGGATACTACCAAAAATCTATCAAAGGGTACACATCCATATATGTGCAAATGGAGAAACTACTACATAAAGATACAAGGTTTGAATGGATTTTATAATACCAAGAAAAATTTATTAAGATATAGAAAAGGTTAGTAAGACCAATTTTAGTTTTTCCTGATTAGAAAAAGCCATTCAACGTGTATGTAGATGCTTAAAGTATTACAGTAGGAGCCATCTTAACACAACTAGGTGAAGGTGGGCTGGACCATCCCATTCATATTTATAGAAGGAAGCTATGAGAAACAAAAAATAACTATAAAAATATGGAAAAAGAGTTATTATCCATGATGTTTAAATTGCAAAATTTTTGACATTTCTTATTGGATACACCATTTGATTTCTTTACACATCAATAATTACTACAATACATGGTTAATAAGCCGATGTTAGGAGGACAAATATCTAGATGGCTTATGTTGTCTCAAGAATTTGAATTTTTAATCAATGTAAAGCTAGGATGAGAAAATGTCAAACCAAATCATTTTGAGTATGCTACATAATGATGAAGAGCCATAATAAATAAAAGATGAATATCCAGATGCACACTTATTCAAGATTTCTAAAGTCCCAGATAATATGGAGTATATTACAAACTTATTAGAGTAAGGAACTTTCTTTGTGTACTATTTGGAAAGGGATAAAAACTAATTGGTTACCCAAGATATACCATATAACCTTATCATTAGATTCTTGTAAAAGATAGGCAGAGATGATGTGATGTGAATTTTATCATTAGAAAATGAATGACCACTTCTTATTCGAGAAGCTCATCAAGGAACTATCAGAAGGTCACTTCATAGGTGAATCTACTACAAGAAAAATATTATAAAGTGGTATTTGGTAGCTGACCTTATTTCAATGTGTCCACATAGTAGCTAATATTTATGATATTTTATAAAAATGGGGAATCTAAATCAGTGTGATGAGATGCGTTTGATAATAATACTCATAGAAAAACCATTTAAATAATGGGGATTTAATTTTATTGGGCCTATATATCCCCCCAAAATTGGAGTCATATACGATACATTAATACTATGACATACTAATTCAAAAATTAGGTAAGAGTAACGACAAACCCAAGGTGTGGTGTGAAGGATGCTACCAAATTCCTATATGAAAGCATTATAACAAGGTTCAGATGTTCAATCAAGCTGGTCAGTGATAGAGGAATACACTTTATCAATAATATTATCAAAACTCTCACTAAAGAATTAATGATGTTTTAATACAAAATCATGGCTTATCACACTTAATCAAATGGATGGGCTAAAACATCAAACAAAATCCTAGGGAAAATGCTAATGAAAATATGTAATGTACAAAGAGATGATTGAGAGGATCACATTTCTATGTTTCTTTGGGAATATATAATGAACTACAAGTGTGCCATAGCTTTTACATCCTTTTAGCTTGTTTATTAGCTTGAAGTAGTAATACCTTTGGAGTACATTATATTGAGCTTACACATCATAATGATTATGAGGCTTGGTGTTCAAGACTCACAAAAAAGGATTAATGGACTTTGTTAAAATGGAATAAAATTGATAAAAGAAACTAAGGACACAAGAGATACACAAATTAATTTATAAAGCATGACATGATGACAACTTGTGATCTAAATAATTCTATCTAAAAAAATTGGTATTAATTTATGATAATAGGTTTAAGTAATTCCTAGGAAAAATGTACATCATATGGAAGGGATCATACACTATACATGATGTCTCACAATAGGGCACTATTATGTTAAAAGATTTGTAGGTAACCATACTTACCAAGATGAATAAATTATTTTAGGATTAACACTTATCACCTTTAATCTCTATCATTCTTGATAATAACATGAGTGGGTGTTTATTAGCACCATGTAGTTACGTATATTGTTTAATGTTGTGTCTTGTTTTGTTAGGATAGTATGTTTGTAGAGTGTGATATTTGCATCACAACACACCACAATGATAAAGTTAAGCTACAATCTCAAGGTGTAATCAATTTCTATAGATATTTTAAGGAATGATAACTGGAACCAACCACTAAAGGATAAGAAATAAGTCTAAGAAGGCATCAATGATAATAAAGGTATGACTTAAGGATAGATAAAGGTCATTCAAGATCATTAATGACAAGGCACTTGAATATATTATTTTCTTCCCAAGATGGATTGAGTAACTAATTGTCAGGTGGTGTCATAAAATAAATGGAATAGATAAAAATATATCACGTCACATAAAATAATTACCAATGGATAAATCAAGGATTTTAGTTACAAAAGGGTCACTTTTAGATCAAATTTCACCAATAGAGATTGATGAGGGGAGGAAAACTAAAGTCAGTGGGACACATTTTAGTGCCAGAGCAATTTTTTTCATTCACATTTGTTTTTCTTGAAATGAATAAATATAATGATAAGTTTCTTGAAAAGAATTTTTTTAAAGATATTTTATCAAAACACTGTACATATTGGTTTTCTTAGAAATTCCATGTATATCTGCAAATCATTTCTTAAAAAAAGGATTTTGTTTATTTGACTCATTTTGAATGCACATAGTTATTCCATTCACACATGTGATAGAATATTGACGTGTTCTCAAAATATTTGAAATGGGTATTTTTGGGATACTAAAAAATATAGTTGAAATGATCATGAGGCTCTGTTGCATTTATTCATTTTGTTATTTATGCATTGTTTAAAAGAAGTATTTTACATGTAATTATTTCTCAGAGGAAATTAGTTTCTTGTTTGTTTAAAAAAAGTATTTCTCAGAGGATATCAATTTCTTGTTTGTTTAAAATAAACATGTAGTAAATACCATATAAATAATATAATAAACTAAGTATAGTGAAAATTGTGACAAAAAATTAGAGTATAGAATATAAATAATAAACCGACTATGGGGCCATAAGGCAAGATAACTATGAAAAGTGAAGATGACATAATTGAAAAGGTATAATTATTACTGTATGCACCTAAATTCACTCACCCTAATTATTCATACTAATCTAGCTATTTTATCCTATAACCATAATCCTAGCCAATTAATCAAAACCCATTTCCCATTAAATATTTCCTACATCCTAATAACCTTTCTACACACCCATGACAAAATAATCCCCTCATTATCCCACTAACATCCCATTTAACTACTGATTTTACCTCATTAACTAGCCACTAGCCCAATTGTGAATTAAAAAATCATATTTATTCCAACTACCCCCTAGCCAACATATCCCTAGCCTTTCTTACACCCATATGAGCCTTAAACCCCATTAAATCCATATATAATAACTATTATCCCTTAATCTAATCTAGAAGTATCTAGATCTATAGAACTCTCCATAAATTTTTAGAATCCTCTAAACTAGAGAATTTAAAATTAATTAAAAATGTCCCTAAAACTTCCTCCATCAGCCTATAAATAGCCATGCTTGGAGCATGACTAGACTAATTAGAAAGATCATAAGCTATTGTTTCATCCATATTCTATCTATCCTAAGCACTCACACTCTCTTGCATCCACTCAAGCATTCAAAGAATCCATTATATACATCTTGAAGCCATTATCAAACAATCCATAATCAAGTTTAATAGTATTGGAGAATTAGTTAGAAAATCTTGGAGGGAATCTATTAGGAACAAGGTGATGGTAAGTATTCATTATTAATTTTTTATTTTTTATATATTTCTCTCTTTGATGTTATTGTAGTTTGGGGTTAAAATTGCTATTTATAGTAGTTTAGATTCATAGCTCAAACTACAATCACACAATTAACTTAAGTTTATTGTGTCCTAAGTGATCCTTATCACACACACACACACACACACACACACACACACACACACACATTCATGCACATGCACATGTACATTTATGTAGCGGTTCCCTAATACAAGTTTCAACTTTGAATTCTTTACCAATCACCCTAGTAGCCTTTTATCTATTTTATTACTTGTACATAAAAATTACAAGGATTTAGGAGAATCCAAATATATTTACAGCTACCCTCTATGGAGACTCACATGTGTACAAATTTTCAAGGTCTAAGTCCACTTGTAAACCCACTTTCTAGCTATTAGCCTTCCCTAATTAGGCCTCCTCCAGCCTAAACACAACACAGTTCATAAAAGTCCATAAAAATGAATCTGTACACACTTGAAACCATGTAATTCATTTATATCATCTTAAAATTGATTATATTAAAAAAAAATTCCAATTTTTTATCGTTGGAATAGGAAATATGGAAGAAACCCTAGTTTAGGGCTTTTATGGTGCTATCTCAGCCTGAGAGCAAAAAAAATCAATTTTAAATGATGCAATGAGTTTATAAGATCTGTAAACAATTTCCTAGGTCTATCTTGATCTTATTAAAGTCTCCCAATCAGTGGATGGCCTCATCAATCCACTATCTTAGGTTTCCATATCAAAATATTGTTGACTATGTTAAGAAAATGATTGTCTACAGGTATGTACTCCTGTAAGGATGAATAATGCACATTGTAATGGAAAAAAATATTCAAATAATCTTGAAACACATTCAAATAACTTACCTCAAGATATCAAATCACTTGAAATTTGATTCAACATTCATTCCTTTCCTTAGAACAAACACATAGTCTAATCACCTAAAGTTTGTTATAGGAACATAGGTCTGTTTGTAAATATATCTAAAAACTAGATAATTTGATTATTTTTCCTTGAACTTATGATCTCAAAACATACTCAACAATCCTTTAAAAACATTTAGAACAATTATCAAATTCTATTTGATTATCAATCTTGAAAATACATTCTGCAACCAAGCCAAAATTCTCGAGAACAAGGGTCTGTATCACACTTTATTGAACAGTGACCTTGTTTTATTCTATTCCTTCAAGTATTCTCTCAAAAAAAAATGCATCAACTATCTCTCTTTTAAAATCTCCACTTTTATAAGGAAATAACTGATGTAACTAACTTTGAGGAGCCTTGTCAATGGTTACAATACAAGTTTGAAAAGGTGGCAAAGAACCAAAGTTGGGTTCCTAAGCATAGATCACTTTAGACCCTTGTAAATGGTTCAAGGGGGATCTAATGACATTTAAAATAAGTTCATAAAGTTATTCAATCTTTTCACTTACACCTATAGGTTATAAAACAAACCAAAATTCAAATTTTGAATACAATTAGTTTTGGTGGGAAAACCTTAAATTTGAAATTTAAACTACCTACATGCAATCCTAGGCTAAAAATTTGAAATATAAGCATTATTGGGACCTTTTCCATCCATCCAAAGTATCATAAATCCTAAATGAATGAAAACAAACCAAATTTTGATTTAAAAAAAGTTCTCTGAGAGTGATGCTCATGCATCATACTCTCATGGAGAAGAAAAAGAACTCATGGACTATTGTCCATGAGTGATTCCAGAGTACTCCCACACTTATGTATGTCATTTTAAGTCATTCACATGTCATATTATACTAGGTTATTCTTCCATTTGACCAGATATTTGAAGTATTATTTGTCTCTAGTCCTCTTGATCACTTGCTTGTCTAATATGCATGCCATCTCTTCTGTCTTGGCCTTAGGAAATTGTGTTGCCCAATCTGGACCTACTATAGATGCATAATCTATTTTGTTTCCTACATCATATACTTATTTATAAGGGTACAAATTTGAAACATTGAATATAGGTAAAATTCCTACCCCACTAGGCAACTCTAATTTGTATGCATTGTTTGTAAACTTTCTGAGAATCTTGCAAGAACCTATCTTTTTCATCTTCAGCTTGTTGTATTCACCTCTTGGAGACCTTTCATTCCTAATATGAGATAATACTAAGTCTCCAACCTATAAATTCACTTCTCTTCTACTCAAAACTTCTTGTTTCTTGTACTTGTCAACACTCGACTCCAAGTGCCTCCTTACCTGTTCATGTACCTCCTTCATTGCCATTACAAAATCTTCACCTTTATCACTTCTCTTGTCCATATGACTGATGTTTTTGACCTCAAATACACCTCTAGGATACATGCCATAGATTACCTGTAATGGACTCATACCAATGCTCATGTTAGTAGAATCATTATAAGCAAACTCTGCTTAAGGCAACACAAGATCCCATTGCTTGGGATGGTCCTTGGATAAACACCTCAACAAGTTTCCTAAACTTTTATTCACCACCTTAGTTTGCCCATCTATTTGAAGATGGTAAGATAACCTAAAACTCAAGTTTGTGCCTAATTTCTTCCATAATGTCCTCCAGAAGTGTCCAAGAAACTTGGTGTCCCTATCAGAAAAAATGTTCATGGGTAGTCCATGAAGTCTCTCTGCCTCCTTAAAAAATAAATTGGCCACATGTGTGGAATCATTAGTCATTCTACATGGTATGAAGTGTGCCATTTTATAGAATCTATCAACAACTACAAAAATTTAATCAAAACCCCTTTGTGTCGTAGGCAATCCCATCACAAAATACATACTTATAGATTCCCAAGGCCTATTTGGGACTAGTAGGGGTTTCTATAAACCTGCATTAGTGCTCTTACCTTTTTTCAATTGACAAATCTTTCACCTTTCCACATACCTTCATACTTTTGATTGCATTCTAGGAAAATACATACAATAAAGGGCATAGACAACATAAAAATATTACACACTTAATATAAGAAGTGAATTCTACATTATAACTTCAAGACACCTCCATGCACACTAAGTAGAAACCAAAACCAAAATAATCCAAATAATTTTTCAATTCAGGCTATAATAGCAATGATGGCGAGAGAAACCCACTATTGATTCCACTTAAAGATGCATAGTATGATATGGGGATTGGCTTGGGTTTGAGGAAAACTAAGTATAATGACCCTGATCCTTTTTACTTCATCAATCAAGTAGAAGCCACCTTATTTTCTCCTAGGATATAAGAAGCTACACAAGATAGAGCCCTAATGATTCCACATCCACTATGAGGTTCATATATACAAATATTGATCAAAATACCCACATTTGGATAAATTTATGATGTAATGATTATCATTTTGAGCATGTATAATCAAGGAGTGAATTAATTTATCCCAGGATATCATAATCAGGATCAATGCTCAGGCTATGGAATGAGCTACAAGCCTACCAAACTCTAGAAAATCCCTTCTCCCATACAATTACACCACTCAACCCATTCACTCTAAAACTAATGAGAAGTATACAAGTTGGATAGGAAGAGGGATACCAATCAATTAAATTAATGATTCTTCAGTGTGTATCTTCACCAAGAGAATTACTAAGTTATTCTAGTGAACAATCAAGCAAGTAAAGTAGGCATTAAAAGGTGTGATTAATATTTCATATCACATGATATACCTACATGAATACTTAAATTAGCTCAATTTTATAGCATCAGAGCTAAGCACCAACAATCAAAAGATACTTATAGGTACATATCATACATTTTAATATTAGTTTTTGGTATTAATTCCCTATTTCATGTAGTGGAAATCACTATCCAAACCACTTAATATCTCTATATAAATTTGTTTTTCTACCACTTTTTCTAGTATTACATGGACAATAATAGGATAATATTATAAAATAATAGGGTAGATTCATTTCATGGTGGATTGAGGCCGTAGCCTTAATAAATTTGCACTCCTAAATACCTAAGGATGTCATGAAATATCTATATAAACATGGAGTGGTCAAAAAATTACACAATGAAATTCAAATCAAAGTGCATGAGCTATCAACCTAAATTTCATTGTAATACAATTATTCATCACAATGTTGGATGTACAAGTAAGAGTATGAAGGTAGAAGGCTCTAGTTGTACTTATGGTGCCACCTTTGTAATCTATTCCCCAAAAATCACAATAGTCAACACCATAATAGGTATAATGATAATAGAAACCACAGTTGCATGCTCCACCAAAAATAACAATAGCACATCTTAGAAAGATAAAGGAAAAATAAAGGAGCCTACAAAGTTAGCCTCACCTCCACCACCCAAGAAGAGGTTACATAAAAAAAAGTATTATATGGACAATCCAAATGTTCCAAAGATAGTGGGTGAGTGTGACTTACCAGAAATAGGAGTGGAAGAGTAGGAAGCCTTGAAGACCTTGTCGGAAGACATTGGGTCTAAATTTTATGATAAGGAAGAGGAGAAAGAATTTTTCTTTTGGAAAATAGTGCACACTTTCTAAGTGAAAAATTGGGTATGGTAGGACCTTTGGGATGAACTCACTCAACCTCCCCCTTCCATTGTTGTTGATATTTTAGGACAATAAGCAACTCAAAAGAAGTGAGCTTCTTAAATATTATCTAACAATTTAACTATAGGATTTTATGTTGTACAACAACAACAATAACCTATATAAGAGAGTCTATCTCCAACCTTGATGTGAAATCCAAGTATTCATCCTTAAAAAAGTAAATCTTGAAGAGTACAAGAAAGAAAGGTCTCTTTTGGAAAGAAGTCATAAGAAAGGGGTCTGTAATAATAAATAAAATCATCCATAACCACAAGACCAATCAACAAAGAAAATAAAGAAGAAAATCTCCTCTACCCATATACAGGAATAATACATTTGTGTGTAAAATCATAGTGATTGAATCAAATTCCTTATAAGACACCCCATTACTCATCGAGCTTGATGAAAAAAGGTCATAGAGGTCCCTAAAGAATAATTTTACCTTAGGTTGAGCCATAAAAATAAGTTTTGTAGTAACTAGAGTACCCAAAGGTGCAGTAGAAGAACATTGATAATAAAAGTAGAAAGGAAGAGGGAAAAAAGTAAGAAACACAAAAATAATCCATTGCATAAGAAGCATAATGCAAATAACAAGAATCTATGAAGGAAAAACAACAAAATAAACAAGCTAAGGAAAGAAGCACAAGAATTAGGTTGAATACGTAAAGGTTGTGAATAACAAAGCCAAGGAATTAGACATTCATATGAAGCAAACTAAATAAGTAGAGGAAAATAAAAAAAATAGGAAGAAGTAGAGAGAAAATAACAAGAAAATTAAGATACACAACAAAAGAAGGATGAATCAGAAGCACTAGCTAGGGCCCAAGTAGAACAAAAGGCCAAAGAGGAAAAATTACACTAATAAGCTACTGAGAAAAATACTATAGATAATGCAAGGACTAAAATATAAGTTGAAGCCAAAGCTGATGCTAAAGCTAAAGCTAAGGTTGAGGCACAAGACAAAACTCAGGTAGAGGAAGATGCTAAGTCTAAAACTAAAGCTGAAGATAAAGCTACAAAAAAAGGAGGCCCAATCCAAGTATTAATCAACATGTGCAACAAATCACAAGCCAATGACATAACTTAGTGCATAGGAGGAGGATGCATAGTCAAAACCTCAAATCATTAGACAATCATTGTGGGATGTTCCCACAACATCCACTTAATGCCCCACTTTTGCACTTCTTTTGGAATAATTTACACCAAATCTGGAAGTAATATCTACAACATCCATGACCCTTACCACTACTTCACTTAAAATAACTTTAGACCTTTCCTAGATGCCATTATCTAAGTAAATTGAAGGCATACTTATGTTCTAGATATCAATTTCACATAATTTATCAAATTTTAAATACAAAGTTTTTGGGTTGAGAGAGGATAATATATAATTGAGCACCTAGATTACCAATATGTGTGAATTTATCAACAAAACTTACCCAATATTGGTCACACAAGTGTTTGGTGATCAGGTAATGTTTGAGGATAAACAACTCACCACTCTATTGAAGAAACTCATAAAGGATTGGGTGGTTGTCCAATGATTGTAAATGATGTGAACCTAAGGTAGGATATAAGGGGATAAATAAAGGAAATCTATGATATTATTGAATAATATGAGTAGGTTTTTTATATAGTTACACTATAATCCAAAAAAATAGCTGATGGAATGCTAAATTGAAGGTAACATCTCAATAATTCCATGGATACTAGTAAACCTGAGTTTGCAACAACTAATAAGGTCAAATATGTAATGGATGACTGTAAATCTACCATAGATGTAATGAGTAATTACCTCAATAAATTTATATATTTTAGGGATAATTTGATGTAAAAATTGTATGCTTAGCACAATAAATCTATGTTCAATACATTTATGGGCATCTAAATTCAATGGGCTATAGATCGACAGGGTGAGTTGGTACTAGATATTCATATTAAGATATCAAATGTTAAAGTACTCATCATCATCATAGAATATGATGATGTGTAAAACTTGATTCTTATTTAGATCCCACTACGCATCTTGATTTCCCTAGTTCATGAAGTATTAACAGACTAGAAGATGTTAAAGTAAAATCTTTCACATATTAATGTTTCCATTGCTCAACTTGTGGTTGAACTTTAATTCATTCCAAAAAAACATATAAAAAAAATTCTATATAATAAAAATATATCTATGTAGATACAAACACCCACCCAATAATAACAATCCCCATTAGCAAACCCTTCACACTCAACTGATGCAATCTCAACACAAGCAAATATAGTAATTGAGAAACCTCCAATGCAACCACTTCAAACCACACCACCAGGCACCCATTAGGTATTGATAACCATAATTTTAATGTTTTCAAAAGTTATTCAAAGTGGATATGATAGTCTTAAGCATTAGGTATAGGGCCAAGTTGGTTGAAAACCCATAAAAGGCTACCTACTAATTATGATATTATATTGAAAACTTGAGGGGGTGGTAGAATAGTATGTTAGTTGAAAACTTGAAAAGGTAATAAATAGTGTGTAAAGGGTTAAAACCAATAATAAACACCTAGAGTGAGAACTATGACTATTATTTTTGGCTCATCTTATCATTTCCAGATCAAGGTTCAGTTTTATCACTTTGTCTTGGGATGAGATAATGATTAAATCAAGGAAAGTGTTGGGTAAAGCAAATGAGAAAAAAAATGGAAAGAACATTGATGGACACATGTGCACATTATATGATTTTTTATTTTGTATAATCATTTGTATGTATGTGATGTTTTAAGCATATGAAAAGAGAGCAAAGAATATGAAGTCTTTCCTTGTGACATATCAAAAGGCTAGAATATGAAGAGACAACACTATTAAATACTCTATATATAGTGCTTAATTATAATATAAGATCATTATGATGTGTGATAGAGATTAATATAATAATTATGAATATGGATTTACTAAATATATTTTGCCTTTATATTATGTAAAAGGAGTACTTTGTTTTACTTTAAACCTGTGATTCATTATGCACAGATAATTATTTAGTATTAGTTAGATTTGTGCTTCTATATAATAAGTGTAATTTTGCATTTAATTTTTATTATTTACATATGAATTATCTACTTTGGATTTTTATTTGTTCTTTACTGCACAAGTTATCCCTATAATTAGCATGTTATGGAGTTTTCTAGGAACCTCTACTAACACTTATTGTACATATTTGGCTTATATCATGGTTCTCTTTAATTTTTTGACACTTTTATTTTCACCATTTCATGTATCATTCTATTAATTTATCTATCACATTAATTTTAGCCCTCACATCTCTTATAGAGATCATGTACCACATTTGGCTTATTCATTGTTTCCACATTTTTAATTATTTTTGTCCTTAGTCTCTTTATGATTCATAGGCCTCCATTTACTTACCCCCTCTTTTTGGATGACCATTTACTTTACCCCTACTTTTATATGAATACATAATTTCATTAGTACTTGTGCTAGATCCCTTATAGGTTATTAAAACTTACCTAGTGACATGACTATAATAGCATAACCCCCATCCCTTTTGAATCATTATTTTCCATCTTTATGATCAATTATAAGCATATTCATCATTGTATCAACTTAGTTACATGGATGTATCATCAATGATCCCCATATTTTCCTTCTCTCCTTTCACTTGAGGCACGCGTAGGTTAGTTTTGAGATTATGCACATGCATGCGGGTAAGTCTATAAATATTTTTACACTGTGGTATTTAGGTCCTTTTGTCTAGTGGTAAAGCAAAAATTTCTTTTCTGTTGGCTATATGATTCATCCATGTTTAGCTTTCTTAATTCATATGTAAGTTGAATGACAATAGGAAAAAGGGGTAAATTGTGTATCATAATAAAATAAAAAAAATAAAAGCTAATTATACCTTAAAATTTAGATCACATTAACATACATGAACTTTGTTTGGCATATCTCATATCATAGTCAAATCTCAAACTCCATAGTTGGCCTCATGTTATATTCTAGATCTATTAGGGTGTAGTAGGCTAGTATACTGGGATAGGAAGGTCTCATTTTATCACTATTATATATTCATACATTTTAGTGCCACCTATCTTGTCACAAAAGTACCCAATCTTCACAATAGTTGTCAACACTATAAGGGGTCCTAAGGATCAAGGAACGTATTGTGGAAAGGTAGGATAATTTTAATTTAATGCATATTATCCTTCATGGGATGATATATATAATTCAATAGTTAGTTCAATATTTTTTTTCACTAGTTGGAGTGCTCTATGTCTTTGATGGTAGTAGCTTTTAGCCTTGCCCACATGTCTAGTGTGTCTCATTCCCACTACATATTTACACATCAATCATGTGGCACCTTGCATTCATTATTATCATCATATTTTTCTTGATATCCTTAATTCATATCAATTTTAGATGATAACCTCCAAGTAGACTAGGATAGGAGGTCTCATTTTAAAATTATTATATCTTCATAGATTCCAGTGCCATATATCTTCTCATAAAAGTACCCAATCTTCACAATATACAAACAACACTATAAAGGGTTTTGAGGATTGAGGAAAATGTTGTGGGAAGGTAAGATTATTTTAATTTAATGCATATTATCCTTCATCAGATGATATATAGACTTCACTAGTTAGTTCAAGCTTTGTGTTCACTAGTTGGAGTGGCTCATGTCTTTGATGTCGATAGTTTTTGGCCTTACCCACATGTCTAGTGTGTCTCATTTCCACTAAAAATTTACAAATCAATCATGTGGCACCTTGCATTCATTATTTTCATCACATTTTTAGTGATATCCCTTTTATGCATATCATTTTTAGTTGATGACATACTTTATCATATTTATATCACATTTTTTCCAACTTATCCCTTTTTTCTTTTTTTTTTATGAGTTGCATTATAAAACCATGTGTAGGACCAAGACTTACTCACAAGCACACCTTAATTTTATGTTTCTATACCATCTCATTCTCATACTTGTTAGTATTTAGGTGGTTGTCATTGTAAATCATGTTTTAGAGCAATAACTAAGTTTTGAGTTGTCATTCCTTAGATCTCTTTGTTATTCAAGATATTACAAATTTAACTTATCTAACATAGGACATTTTTCATCTAGTATTTCATGTTTTTCTTTGTGTTTAAATTCATATTCTTGTATCGCTTATTGAAATACATTTTATTTACTTACATATCTTTATTTGATTTTTCATTCATTGATATTTCATTTACTTACATATATTTTTTTTATTTTTTATTAATATATTTTTCATTTACTTAGATACCTTTGTTTGATTTTTAATTCATTAATATTTCATTTAATTACATGTATTTTTTTGATTTTTCATTCATTAATATTTAATTTTCTAGCATATCTTTATTTAATTTTTCTTTCATTGATATGTAATTTAATTACATATATTTATTTCATTTTTTATTCATAAATAGTCTATTTTACTTCTAATGTTTTACATATCTCATAATTTGTGGTGTGTTTTACATTAATTTTTATCATTTCTTAGCTATTTTTTTACACATTTTATTTATTGATTTTATATCTACTTAATATTTTTCATTATAATTTTTTTATTTCTTTTTTACCATGCATTTTATCACATTTGATAGAAAAAATAAAATGTACGCTATTATAATGTTTTCCCATAGCATGATATTCAAACACTAATGTGTGCTAACAAGAAAATAAACCAGTACACCAATACATAGATAACACCAATGAGTCATATAAAATATATATGATATATATAATTTCTCAATTTTATACAAACACATATAAAATGCATCATATAGTACAAAAAACTAACTACAATAGTGTATAAATTTGGATATTAGCTAGTGATCCACTCTCTGCACTAGGAGGGGGATGTATCCCACTCACTTCGAATACCTATCCTAAGTTTCCCCTATATAGACTCTATTGTAGATTATATGTGCATGATTACAATCCCTATACCTATCACTTTAGGTTAACAACCTCTACTTGTTGTGTCACCACAGACCCATCTATGGTCACGTTCACAATATTATCTTAAGGTGGTCTCATTAGGTTCATCATCATCAAAATATAACAGTTTATGGGGTATATTTTCCATGAGCTTAGGGTGATCATTATAACCTCAGTTAGAATTAATGGGATAATTAAAGTATTGATATTATGAGAAGGTAGTTATAGGAAAAGGATCGAGGGTGGGTATTTCAAAGATGTGAAATTCTTAGAATTGATTGAAATTACAAGGGTTGGTGTCACCTTGAATATTATATATAAATAACATTTGTCAAGAAACTTTACACACTAACATGCATAATTTGTGACTTATATAATTTGATGAGTCTAGTGTGAACCAAGCAAAATGTTATAATATAATGGAATGTTAAAGACCGTGACCTTAAATCTAACCATTATGTGATTAACTATGATAAGAAGCCAAAAAAAAAAAATGGGAGGATTTTTAATTTTTTAATATCCTTGACACACACTTTGGGTAGAATTAAGGTTACACTCAGAGTATCTAAGGGTTTTGGTGAACTCCAAAGAGACAACATAGGTACTAGATTCTTTATCTATCAAGACACACTTGAATTTAATGTCACCAAATTAGACACTGATGAAAAGGGGAGGATAATCATCATGAAATAGGAATTCATTAGGAATCAACAAGTAATGGGAAACTTAAGTGAGTGAGAATCATCCAAATTCTTGTCAAATTGAATGGACATTTATTCACATTGATTCAAGATACCATCCTTAGACACAAGAAAGGTATCTTCTTTTTGTATAGGTGGTGGTCATGGAATCATAATTTTAAATAATATCTACATAAAGAGTTATAATGACAAATGAAAGTTCTCATGATATCAAGGAAAGGAATTTGATAAAGGATCTTGGAAAGTTATTAATTTGGGCCACATTCATCAAATCCAAGTTGATTTGGATAACACTTAGATGAATGTGTATAATTTTAATTGCATTAGCTAAATGAGTATTTAATGTGCACTTAAATTTATTATTAAATGAACTACATAACCCTATCTTGACCAATTTAGTTTGGTCAGGGAGAACATATTGCATCAATTTGGTCAATATAGTTTGTTACACAAATACACTAGAAATAGACTATATTGATTTGGTCTATGTAGTAGTATGGGATTGATATATAGAACTTCATTGCATGGAGATAGCTGATGTATATGAAACATAACTAGGAATATAAATCTACTATATCAATCTAGATGATGTAGTAGATTTTTTAGAAACAACTAAATTTATCAACTTAGTTGATACATTTATTATATAGAATTAGGGGATAACATACTAGATCAGATTGGATAATATAATAAGACTAATAATAAAGAAAAATAGTTGAATCAAACTAGTCAATGCATTTGGATTATTTAAAATAATGGAAGTATCATGAACTATTATGTAAGTATGATAGGGAGTATAAGTGGAACAAGGATAAAGATTGATATATGATGGTAAATATAATACACTTAATTAATTAATTGGCCTATTTTTTGAAATATTTTTATTCACTCTTGAATATTCTACTCATAATAACCCTTAATCCCAAAAATGGATAAATGCACTCGTGGTTCATGCATTATGCTTGCATTTTATTTTGACATACTTGAGTTATGTGACTAGTGTCCTTCAAGGCCCCTTATTTTTACCTTTACTCATTTATTTGATATTTCATCAAGGACAATTTCTTATCAATTTTTCATTATTTTATTATCTATAATGGATTTGTGCCCTGATGTAGAGATTTAATGCAAGAAAATAATAACTTATAAGTAGAGAGAAAAATGTTATCCTCAAGGGTTTCTACAATTAAAGAATATATTGTAGTTTTTTAGAGGACAAAAAGTCCCTCAAAGCATAAAATGAGTTCATCCTCACAAAAATTACAAAACATACTGACTCATTCACACTATATAAGTCAATGTTATATTCTTACTGTGATAGTCTAATCATGTGGATTCCACTGTTATTGCACTTAGTCCATATTAAGTACTTATGTTATAATTTGACATAAATACTTTGGATTCTCTCTTAGGTTGTGATCTGTCAGACCATGAGTCACATTACGATCTTAATACACCTATATTCTCCCTTATAGAAACTCACACCACTAATGATCACATTGTAGATGTGTTTTCCTTATTTAAGAATCATAATACTATTTTTTTTTATTGTATTATCCATACCTTGGACTATTGTATTTTAATTATTGGAAAACCTGAATAATACATTATATTTCTTATCCATATTATTATTTGGATTACTCATCATGGCATTGGCTATCTAAGTGTTTTAATTTCTTCTTTGGGACCATTATGTATGAGACCTAAACCATTTTTTTTAAATTCTAATCTTCAAGAGTAAATCAAGTGATGCATCCATATTGAATCTAGGAACTCTATATCTTCATTATATATTTGTTAAGACATTATTCCCAAGAAAGAGAATGATGAACCATCTTCACATTCTATCATGCAATAGAGACCTAGCCCTTCATTTAAGCATGTGAGACATGATATTGTTCCTATAAGGCTTAAAAATCCTTTCAATTCACTAAATAAGGAGATAAAAATATTTATTATATTAGCAATGAAATTCTTAATAAATTTTTAGACCCATACAAAACATGATAGTGTTTAATTTGATCTAAAAATTTACTTACAGACACTATTTATGCACATCAAACCAAATAACTTATAGGCATCTTATTCCACCATCTGTGTTCATTTAGGATGGATTAATTATTAGGTATGGTACTCCATGTGGGTAACTATATTGGCATGGTTCTTCAATTGTTTAGTTTCATCTTCTAAACACTATTCATAATATTTAGTCATGCTTCTTTCTTGAATAAGATCTCATCTTCTAATGGTTTATTTGGAAAACAATCTACTCCTTTTGATGTTAAATTTTTGGTGTCCCCAACATTTATTCAAGTTTTTGATGTATTTTAGATCCATGTTAAAATTTATTTGGACTATCAATGAGATCCTTTTGTAATATCTCCTAATTTCATGCTATGTTGCTGCTTTAAAGTTTTTCATCCATCCCACCTAATTCAACATTAATGGGGTTGTTTTGTACTACCTTTTTGGGTGTAATTATTGAGGTGCATCTCATTATTTTTTGGAATATATTCTATGCTATTGTAATAATTATTGGATGATATCCTTACAGCACACATATTTTCTAAATAAATATTTTAATATATATTGTACATGGTTACCTCATCAGACTTAGTACCTACAACCATTTCAAGTGTTTAACCTTCTTTTTTGTGCATGTTACCTAAGGTGAACTTAAGGGGGTGTTATTGTAAATATTTAATTACACATTATATCTTAACTATACTAAATAGAATTTACAATGTTTAAATTATTATTATTTTATTTATAAAATAATCCTATTTGGAAATTCTAATTGAATTAAAGTCAATATTTTACAATCATATGGAAATTTATAGTAAATTCCAAGTTTCAAACCAAAATTGAATTTATGTAACCACTTTCATTTATGATTTTATGCCAAGTAATTTCATTAATGAGAGCCTTCAGGCTCTATAAATATAAGCCTCTCCCCATCTCATTTGAGGAATAAAAATGAGAGGGAATGTGACATATTACATATCATGAGGAGCTATGTGATGTAATAGGGTTGATTGTGATATATGTCTCATAATGTGAATTATATCGTTATGTTGTCACATTTTTTCAGTGTAAAATAGTCTTACTTTATTAATCATGTGATCATATTCTACTTAATTTTAAGATATGTATCCATTGAGTCTATTCTATAAATTATATAATATTGTATATGATTATGTGTGTCTCACCTACACATGATTATACATTGTAGTCTTAAGAAATTAACCTTATGTGAAAAATTTAGGGTTTGATGGTTTGGAAGCATATACATAACACATGAATATCTTCACTATTATCTTGATAGATTGAGTGTTTTAGAAGCATAAACATAAATATCTTATTTATTTTTATTTTTATAATAAAATAATTCATGGAATCTTATTAGTTCCTTATAGTCTAATTTTAATTATTTCAATAAAAAAATGGATCTTATGCTTCTAATTGATGTAAAATTATGTTAATTATTTTGGATGATATGATAGTCACAAAATTAATTTGAATCTTAAGTGAACTAAGAAAGGATATTAAAGGATTAAAATCCCTTATTAAATTAAAGGTAATCATGTTTCACCCAAGTAATTATTTCATGGTTTGTTTTGATGTATCACTAATTCTAGTGAGTTTTTTAAGCTCTATTTGTTAGACTAATATAAGAATGTGAAATTGTTTTTATTTGAAATGGACAAAATTATTAGGATCATTATTACTTATAAGTCCACTATCATTTATTTAATTATCAAACTTTTACTTATTTTTAAACTTAGAATACTTGGGAGAAGTCACATTGGTGTAGACACTATTTTTTAATTATATAACACCTTATTATTGTAAACATGGAAAATATAGACCTTGGTTATTCCTCTTAGTTTTAGACTTTTCCCACTACTGAAAGGCTCATATAAATTATATTTATGTGCTTATTAGTTATCTCTTAGTATAACCAATGCTATTATAATGACTCAAAACTTATATCATACTCAAAATACTATAAATCTATTTATCTTATGTCTCTACCAATTTTGGACATGTTCCTATTTTACAATACCCAAACACTTATGTACTAGTCAGATGCCTACATCAATATAATTTTACTATCCTATCACAAGTGTCTAGTGACCTAAAAGTCATCCAATTTAAAAATGTAAGTTATACCTATGGTTAATGTAAGTGATTTATTATGAAATATTCTCGAAAAAAACATGATCAATCCTCATTCATTTTGAACCTAACACAACCAAAAAACTCACAAATCAACTTAAAAAAAGAAGAAAATCAAACATTCAAATGAGCAAATCTTCCTTGTTTTCTTTTATTTCCATAGTAGTTATAGGGACAACATATCTACAAGTTTGAAGTACCAAAGGATCATCCCATGAGACATATTTTCAAAGTTATAAGATAGGTCATTATTGTGCTTGTTTATCACATATTACATCTTTATACACACACAATTCCACACATAGGTGACTAATAAATGAGTTTGAGACCTATTAAAAGTAGTGGCTATGTAGGCAAAACCCACTAACATATGATTATTTGGGGTTAAATTGACACTATGATCCCACTAACCCATTTTCCCACAGTCACTGTTAAGATGAAGAACTATATTTTTGGTATTTGACAAGGATTGATAGTCTATGAGCTATATTTGATCACACAAAAGTGAAGGTGACATAGAGCCTAGAACATTATAGATGGTTGTATATAGATCTAATAAGTATTTTGTATTATATATATGTCTCCAATTTGGATATAAGCATTGATGTAATCATCTAAGGTTAACATATGTTTTTGAGGTCACATAAGTGCTTATTATATAATTTAAAGACAATCCCATATTATACTTCCAGTCTAATTCCTTATTGTTCTAGATCTAGATTTATATTAGTATCAGAAATAATTATCATTTTAATATCTAGAATAGCTATACTTTATATTTTTATCATATCCTAGTATATAAATTTAGAATATTATTTATCTAAGTTTAAAAATCAATTGGCCTGCTATACAGATAGTTTATCACCCTTGTGACCTAGGCTATCTCTATCCTCTTTAACCCTAGTTTCCTTAATCTAAATTTTAGGGTTAAATATTTGGTAAACCCTATCTATATGAATGTATTTCCTTTTTTCATAGGGTTTTCAATCAGATAGGGTTTCTTAATTTACTATTTTATAAATTATGATCTCAAAATGTTCAAAATTTAGAAATAAGAAATTACCCTCTCTATAAACATGTTTAATATGGATATATCTCTTAGCTACTTCATTTTGTAGTACATCATGGTATTTTGTTACTTTTTATGTTTCATGTATGATGAAATAAATTAAAAGGAGGAACTAAATTGATCAATACAATGAGAGGGCTTCAAAACATAATAAAATTTTAAGCCCTCTTTACAACTATTATTATAATAATATTAGCCTATTCCTTATATACATAAGGAGGCTAATAGCTACCATCCATCTAACTAGGTCCATGTTATCACTCCTTTAAAGGATAAGGTAGATGGTGTATTCATGCATATTAAATCTATAAAATATCAAATCAATAGTATGAACAAGTTAATAAAAGAGTTACAAAATTAGATTACATGCATGCATAAAATAAAATATGCTAGTGTTAACCATCTTTTTGCATCTTATAATATAAATGTTATACCAAACAAGGTTTCAAATCTAAATGAAAATATACAATAAAATACATCTAGAGAAAATGATTATAAAATTGACCAAAAGGCTAGTAGGAGACCAAGTGAAATCTTAATGGATATGCTTAAAAACAAAATGATCCAACTACCTCCTCTACATCCTATATAGAGATCTAAATAATATTGTACTTATCATAGAATATATGGGCATCATATAAATTATTGTTTTTCATTAAATAAAAAAATAAAAGGTTTTAAATATAGTGATTGTAATATCATTGATACATCAATCAATAACCCCACTCAAACTATGAGTACCTCTCCTAAAACACAAGTGCCAAAACATAAAGTATGGGTACCAAAGGATAATTTAGAATAAAAATACTTGTAAATTCAAAAGTTATAGGAAGAAAATATTCCAAAGGAAATATTATAAAAATAGAAATACATGCCTAAAAAATCAAATGATATAAATCTAGTTGCCAAGGATCCAAACATCATACCTATTTAATGCATAGAGGAACAAACAATTAAGTGAAATACTACAGAGTATATAATTTCATCATCAAATAAGGAATTCAAGGAAAAATTTATTTATTTTCCTATTGTTCAATAAAAACAAACTTTCAATAAGGAAAATATAATTTATGGTGTAATTAATTATTCATATGTAGATGCTCAAATAATATATCACAAGTATATGCATGACCTAAGAAGTTACATCTTTATTATACTAATAACACATACAATTGGTATGATCATAATGATACTGATCATATATCATTTTAATATGGTACACATGATATAAAATATTCACAAAGGCATATACTTGATGAGTAAATTATCTTATAGTAGAAATTTTCCTTACACATGTCTTCCTTGATTATTCTTCCAAATATTCCAATAAAATTAAAACATAAATAAAAATAAAAAAATATTATTAGAATTTAAATCTTCTATTAGATCATTAGCATATATGTTTTTGGTTCCATATTGGTATATAACACATAATTTATTTCTATATGTGTGTGTGTGTGTGTGTGTGTGTGTGTGTGTGTGTGTTTCATGCATCTTTCAAGTGTGATACATGCATACACATATACATGATATATATAGTCATAGATGTTGGGCCTTCCCTCTACTCATGTCATGTAGACATTAGGGACATGTATTTATTTGATCATGATACATCTAGGTTATAATATTCTATGATCACTTTACATTATCATGTTTGATCTTATTTACTTACGCATGCCTTTATCCATGTTTATATCTTTCAAAGTGTACTTGATATGCTATGTATTTAATGTTTTTTACTAAAACATGATCCATGGGATATTATACTATGTTTATACTAGGTTATTATTTTCCATGATTTTACTTTTTGCACTTCCTTCATTGTGTTCCTTGATTTATATTTTCATGCATTGTATTACTTATTTGATCACTTGAGTATGCTCCATTGATTGTGGCCCCCATGGCTACGATTTCCTATTGTGACATTTGCATATGTCATGTTTTTTTATATGAACATTTGAATATGTAATTCATTGATTCATTAACATTTGACTTACTCATGTCCCTTTGATTATGTGCATTTGAACATGCCCCTTATTTGAGGTCTCCTTGAACCATTGCCTTTTGATTTAATTTTTAGTGCCATTGTGTGTGTGTTTAATTACTTTTTGAGATTGTAATATTAATATCTAGACCTTTACATGATCTATATCATTCATCTTAGGACTTGATGTGATCGCATACTATGTACGTCAATGATATATCTACCTAGACATGTTTCTCTTATATGTTACATGGCACATTCATAGTTTACATGTTTATCTTATCATTTCAATGTAAGGTAAGTACTAGTTTATACTTCCATTCACCTCTAAAGGGGGGTATATTAATGGGGGCATGCCATAGAGGCATGCTTCCACATTATTCATAGTTTCAGATTGTAGTGGTGGTGTGTTTTAAAAATATGCTTTCCACACTCATACAAGTTCTCAATTTGAGATATATAATGGGGGAATGTTATGGAAACATGTTATCCACACTTACACTAGTTTTAAGATTCAGACTATAGTGGGGGAAAGTTATGTAAACATGTTATTCACACTTACATTGTTGTAAATTGACCAAAATTCATAGTTGTATGATTTAGATACATAATTTTGGTAGAATTATATACATCAATACCATTATTATACCTAGGTTTTAGTATGATACATAGATTAGGTGAATATTCCATGAAAAATATCACCTTAATTTTAAAAAAATCAAATTTAAGATTTCAAACACTTTGACAGACTTTAGTTCACTGGGTTGGACTATTATGGACTATATTGAGCCAATCTAATACATTATGTGGTTCAATTTTGGTATGGTTGGGGTGATTAAATCACTCAATACCACCAAGTTTTATAGGTTGGACTTGATTAAATTATCTAACCTCACCATATTTATAGTGTGAGTTGACTTAGTTCACTCATGCTCACTAGGCTATAATTATGATTGAATTTCATGATTGAGCTAATATCAACTATTGGGTGGTAACTCAAATATTTATCAATGGTTGGGGGAGTGTGTCCAATATTTCTTTATTTATGCACTTTCTTAATTTTATATTTTTCTTAATATCAACTCTAATGGTTCATAATAATACATATTTTCAAATAAAATTATAAAAAGGTAAGGGGTTTGTATCCATACATAGGTGTACTATTAAACCTTTTTATTTTGATTTAAAACATTTTAATGATTCTAATTTAAGATTATATAAACTAATTTTATACTATAACATACTCATGGTTATAGGTCAGTCACCAACAAATCACCTAAGTTGGGCTCACACAAAGGCAAGGTGTGTTATACACACCCAAGTACACATTTATTTTCTTTTAAATTATCAATTTTATTGATTAAAGGGGGGAAATTCATACACTATTTATGAATTATATAACATCTAAGTCTTATACACTTGGATAATCTAGACCTTGGTTGATCTTATCAATTATAGACTTTTCCCACTACCAAAAGGCTCGTATATACTATCTCTATGTTCCTATTAATTATCTCTTAGTCTAACTAATGTCATTTTGATAACTCAAACCTTATTTATAATCATAATTCTATAAGCCTACTTATCTTCTATCTCTACAAGTTCTAGACCTGTGCCTATTTTCTATCTACCTAGACACTTGTGTCCCAGCTAGATGCCTATGTTGATGTAAGTTTCCTATCCTATCACAAGTTTATAGTTCCTTAAAAGTCATCCAGTTTCAAAATGTAATGTATCCCTATGTTTAACCTAAGCTATTTAATATGATATATTATTTAAAATGATTGGTATATATGATTGATCAATCCTCATTCATTCTAGACCTAGCACAAACCAAACAACTCAAATAAAAATTACCAAAACCATTCAATTAAGCATTCAAGTAATAAAATCTTCCCTATTTTATCCTATTTACTTACCATTAATAGGGAAAACACATCTACATGTCTAAATTACTAAAGGAGAAACCCATGATCCATATATTCTAAGTTACAAGTTAGGTCACCATTGTACTTGGTTATCATATATTGCATCCTTATGCACACACAAGCCCACATGTAGTGGATAACTACATGAGTTTGAGGTTATTTTTAGAGTAGTGGATATCTAGGTAGCACCAAAATATAGAGGGTTTTTTGGGGTTATATCAACAACATGAACCCTCTAACCCATTTTTACCATAGTCACTATGAATATGAATAACTAAGGTTTTACTATTGGACTAGGAGAGATAGTCCATGAGCTAGATCTGAAACACTAAGTGAAGGTGATACAAATCCCATAACATTCTAGGTGGTTACATCCATATCTAGATGGTATTCTATACTAGACATCTATGTCTAGGTTGGACAAAAGTTTTGATGAAATTATCTAAGGTTAATGCAAGTGTCTGGGGTCACATAAGTGTTTAATCCATAATTTTATGGTAGTCCCAAAAACTAATTCCAATTTGATTTATTCTTATTCTAGATTCAAATATGTATTAACATGAAAACCAGATAAGTATCTTGTTTTAATTATCATTGCAATAACTAACATAGTTGTAATTTATATTTTTAGCATATCTCAATTCATAAATTTAGAATATTATTTTTTTGAGTTCAAAAATTAATTGGCCTACTATAGAGATAGTTTATCACCCTTTTTACCTAGGATATCTATATCCTGTTTTAACCCTAGATTCCTTGGTCTTGATTTTAGGGTTAAATAATTGGAAGCATACTTAAGAATATTGGCATTTAATATCTTGATTTCAAATAATAGAACAACATGAAAATTTTCATCAAAATACGTAATACACACACAGATCTGTGTGTGTGTGTGTGTGTGTGTGTGTGTGTGTGTGTGTGTGTGTGTGTGTGTGTGTATGTCTATATATATGTATATGTGTATGTATATGTATATGTATATGTGTATGTGTATGTGTATGTGTATGTATATGTATATGTATGTATGTATATAAATTTAAACTAGAAAGGATTGAAGATATTTTCTTGACCAAACTTATTACTGCGTATACTAATCAGAAGAGGAAGAGGTCAATTTATGGTTTTGCCACATGCATTATTTTAAACTACTAATTCTCACCAAAAACAAATGCAACAACTAATCTAAACCACTTTGGATATAATAATAATAATAGAATTATTTCCATTATTAAGCACTCTTATTCCTAGATAGTAAATACTAATATCTTTGGTTACTTGCATGGTGAATAATAATAATTTTTATTTACTTCTTGTATTAACTTATGGAGTTATTCTATTTATTTATTTTTTAAAAAAATTATTTACTTGTGAGAATAACTTTTTATTCATCTATAATTTTAGAGGCTTACACATTATCCTTTGTTGCATTATAGGCTTGCAGACTGTATGATATACAATGGTAGACCTATCATGTATACTATCTCATTGGGAGTTAGTATAATGTACATTGAAGAAGTGAATTCGTTGAAGTATCTTCCAAGATCCACCTTCATGTCTCCTAAATAATGGCATCAAATGTATTTTGATAGTATTTATAAAAGTCTTTTGAATCAACATGCACTGTCAAATGGTATAATGAGATGTGAAATCATACACTATGAAAATAAAGGTGAATATTTCAATTTTTAGGTGTGCCTATGTATTTTTTACATTTTATAAAGTGCAATCAAAGGCTTGCAATTATTTTATATATTGTTAGGTTATTTTGGCTCTTAAACCCACTACGTTCATTCTTCTTAGCATTTTTAAATGGTTAAATATGATACATTTCTCATTCTTTCTAAATCCTTTATGTACATAAATAAATCCCATGGGATTTTATAAAATCTAATAATGAATTTAGTGTATGCAATATAACATAGTGTTTTACACTAAATCTATTGTGGCTCTTAGGGGATTTTTTTTTGGGATAAATGTGTGTTGTGATATAATTCAAAGGTTTTATACCAAACAAATCCATATATACTTTCTTATTGACTTACTATGTTTACCTATTCCCTAGTGTTAATCAATACATTTCTCAGATCCAATCATTGATGCATAGAAACCATCAACTCCCAATCATAATATTTACTATTTATATAATGTTAAATCCTGATCATAATATTTCTTGGAATTTATATTCCATGTACTCTATGCCATATGTCAACTACATCCTTAAAAAAGGTAGTATGCCTCGTAATTTCTATAGAATATATATTTTATGAATTTATTCCATTTTTTTCATTAGTACTCTTCTTCTACTAGTTTTATATTATCTTTAAATTCATATCCATGGAGGTTTTAAATTCTACTTGGAGATTATTAATTTCCTCCTTTACTTTTAATAATATCTTCTTATCAAAAAGAATATCAAATTATTCCATTACTAACATTCCATTATGTCAAGGTATTTCCTCCTATGACATATGTGATCTCATAAACTATGTCAACTCTCCTTGTGGTATCTTTATTATGGGCATACACTCCATTTTTTGATTTATTTAAATTACCACTTTAATTTTTGTGACAAAATATCTATAGTTACTACACTCTTCTTATCTATATCTCTCTACAAAATTTTCTTAATAATATCATAACACTCCTCAATATTATGGCCTTATCCACAATAAACACAAGGTATAAACATAGGAAATTATTATTTGTAACAAATAATAAATATACATTTAAAAAAGGTCATGATATGTATTCCCATTTATTATACCACCTCTTATTCCATATAATATTCAAAAATAAACTATACCTTTCTAAGGTTTTTAAGATTGTGTGAAATTTTCTAGATTAAAACCTGGTCCATGTGCAACACACATTTCTATGATAACCAAGAAATCAACCATATCTTGTGTGTGAGTATCATATGTTTTCAATTCATTTATTTTATTTGTCTATCATTCTATAATAGTGCAAAAATTCTTGTTTTATGACCCTCCTAACACACTTCACTAACCATTCTACACATGCAATTATTCTTATTTTGTTATTTAGACTCATATCTTATGCACTACAATAATTATTTCACATTTTTTATACCTATATTTTCACATGTGTCTAGATTATAAATACACACTTCTATAAAATGTCTCACCCTTGTATAAAATATTCCAACAACTTCCATCCTAAGTACTTTATATAATGTTTCATGCCCATCATCAAGAATATTACAGGATAAATTTGTATTAGAAGTTGGTAAAATTTATATAACAAACAATTGTACATGTTTTTATGAAAGTATATCAAATTTAAAAATTTAAAATAAAATAAAATTATACGAGGTATTATAGTGTGCAGATTTAGTAGCATCCTAATTGGTATTCTTGAGAATAAAATTACTTTATTGCTCAAAATATTAAATGAATTTCTCTCAATAAATTAGTGTTGAGTTGGTAAAAATATACCAAATTTTAATTTAGAACAAATTTTTGATACCACCTATGCGCAAGACCTAATAATTTCATATAAAATTGGCCCATCTTTCTCTGAGGAAAAGTTAATCCTTTAGATCATTAGGCTATCTTAAACTTGTGTATATGATTAACTTCATTTTTAGTTCCTTGATAATAAATTATTTTAATATATATAATATAATATCATCTATTACTTGTTAGGTTGGTGTTAATGTGCACTACTCCAAAAAATTACACTTTGATCTCCATTAGAAGTTGTCTTTTCAACTCTTCCATTTTTAGAAACTATTAGATTTACCACTTGAATATTCCATTCTAATAATGGACCTTGTATGCCAACCCATGTCATTTTTATATTCATATATTTTAAAACTTAGGTATTCATTATAAAAAACTCACCAATCACCACTATTTATGGAATCTTATATTCCAACACAAACTCTTATTTTTCACAACAAAATTTAATTCACTTAAACTTAAACTTATTATTTGAAAACATTTACACATAGATATCAACTTCAGTTAATCTATTATATAATATATCCCTAGGGTATCTAATATTAATCAATCTAATTTTTTTATGTCATTAATTTCCTCAAATTTAATATCCTAACATAAGCATATTTCATTGTGCATCTCCACTTCTCTATTAGAGTATATTCCTCATTTACATAAACTAATCATGTTCTATCTCTATTATCCATGATTAATCATAGAATTCAAATGTATTAGATTTCCCTTCCACATGCATTCCATATTACATAATATCTCAACCCTATCCTTATATTATTTAATTCCTCCTCTTCTTGTACAACCTAGATCTCATCTCAAACTAACTAAACATTTAACCTTTGTGAAGAGAAATGTATCCTTCCATAGCTAAGGTTTCAACTTCTGAGTTTTATTCCATCAAAATTATTTTTATTTGTTATGCACACTAATGATTTACACACTCCTTATAGATAAGGACCCAATATTGAAACTAATTTATTTTATTTTATTTAGTATAACCTTCACATAACTACATAAAGTATACTATGTACAATAAATAAATATAGTCCTTATGCAGACGTATACTTAAGTTAAGGAATTAATAACTCACCTAATGCATAACAAGACATTATTGATAATCCCATTATAATAATAATATATAAATATCAACATAATAGATAATGTTTCATATAAACTCTAGGTCATTAAGCTTGAAATAAAACTACTACTAATTAGAATACATAACACATATATCAATTATCCTTTCCATTATAATATACAACATCAATTATCCTCTCAAATAAAGAAGTCAAGGAAAAATTTACATCTTTTCTAATTGTTTAAGAAAAACAAACTTTCAATAAGGAAAATAAAAATTATTGTGTAGTTAATTATTCATATGTAGATGCTTGAATCATATATCACAAGTACATGAATAACCTAAGAAGTTATGTCTTTATTATACTAATAACACAAAAAATTGGTATGATCCTAATGATACTGATCATATAGCATATGAATATGATACACATGATACAAAAACTTCACAAAGGCATATAATTGATGAGTACATTATATTATAGTATAAATTTTCCTTGCACAAGTCTTCCTCCATTATTCTTCCAAATATTCCAATAAAATTAAAACATAAATGAAAATTAAAAAATATTATTAGAATTTGCATCTTCTATTGGCTGATTAGCATATATGTTGTTGGTTCCATGTTGGTAGACAATAATAATTTATTTCTATATACACATGTTTCATGAATCTTTCAAGTGTGATATAGGCATAGACATATACATGATCTATACAACTATAGATGTTGGGCCTTCCCTCTACTCATGTCATTTAGACATTGGGGAAATATATTTATTGGATCATGATACATCTAGGTTATATTATTCTATGATCACTTTACATTATCATGATTGAACTTATGTACTTACACATGCCTTTATCCATGCTTATATCTTTAAAAGTGTACTTGATATGCTATGTATTTAATATTTTTTACTAACACATGATCTATGGGATATTATGCTATATTTATACTAGTTTATTATTTTCCATGATTTTAATTTTTGCACTTCATTGATTGTGTTCCTTGATTTATATTTTCATACATTGTATTACTTATTTGATCACTTGAGTATGCTCCATTGATTGTGCCTCCCATTCCTATGATTTCCTATTGTGATATTTGCATATGTCATATTTTTTTGTATGAACATTTAAATATGTCATTCCTTGATTTTTTGAAATTTTACTAACTCATGTCCTTTTATTGTGTGCATTTGAACATGACCCTTATTTGAGGTCTCTTTGGACCATTGCCTTTTGATTTATTTTTAGTGCCTTTATGTGTGTGTGTTTGACATCTTGTTGAGATTTTAATATTAATATATAGACCTTGAAATGATATATATCATTCATATTAAGACTTGATGTGATCACATATTATGTATGCCAAAGATATATCTACCTGGACATGTTTCTCTTATATGTTATATGATACATTCATAGTTTACATGGTTATCTTATCCTTTTGAGGTAAGGTAACTACTATTTTCTACTTCCCTTCACCTCAAAATGGGGGTATATTAGTGGGGGCATGCCATAGAGGCATTCTTCCACATTATTCATAGTTTCATATTGTAGTGGGGGTATGTTTTGGAAACATGCTTTCCAAACTCATACAAGTTTTAAATTTGAGATATATACTGGGGGAATGTTATGAAAACATGGTCTCCACACTTAAAATAGTTTTAATATTCATATTATAATGGGGGAAATTTATGTAAACATTTTATCCACACTTACATAGTTGAAAATTGGACAAAATTCATAGTTGTATGATTTAGATACATAATTGTGGAGGAATTCTATACATCAATACCATTGTTATACCTAGGTTTTTGTATAAGACATAGATTAGGTGCATATTCCATGAAAAATATCACCTTAATTTACAAAATAAAATCAAATTTAATATTTCAAACACTTCTACAGACTTTAATTCACTAGGTTGGACTATTATGGACTATATTGAGCAAATCTACTATAGTAGTTGGCTCACTTTTGGTATGGTTGGAGGGATTAAATCACTTAATATTACCAATTTTTTTAGTTTGTAATTGATTACATTATCTAACCTCACCATATTTATAGTGTGATTTGACTTGGTTCACTCATGCTCACCTAGTTATAATTATGATTGAATTGCACGATTGAGCTAATATCAACTATTGGGTGGTACCTCACCTCTTTCTCCAAGGTTGGGGGCATGTGTCCAATGTTTTTGTATTTATTCACTTTTTAGATTTTATATTTTTCCTAATATCATCTCTAATGGTTCATAATTATACATCTTTTCAAATCAAATTAATGACAGGTAAGGGGGTTGCATCCATACATAGGTGTACTCCTAAACCTTGATATTTTTATTTAAATCATTTTAATGATTTGAATTTAAGATTATATATGATGATTTTATACTATAACATAATCTTGGTTATAGATCAGCCACTAAAAAATCACTTAGGTTGGGCTCACACAAAGGCAAGGTGTGTTATATACATCCAAGTACACATTTATTTTCCTTTAAACTATCAATTTCATTACTAGATTAAAGGGGGGAAATGTAGACACTATTTATGAATTATATAACATCTCAGTCTTGTATACTTGGATAATCTAAAACCTTGGTTGATCTTATCAATTCTAAACTTTTACCACTACCAAAAGGCTCCCTTACACTATCTCTATGTGCCTATTGATTATCTCTTAGTCTGACCAATGTTATTATGATGACTCAAACCTTATATCATAATCATAATGTTATAAACCTACTTATCTCATATCTCTATAAGTTCTAGACCTATGCCTATTTTATAGCTTCTTAGACACTTGTGTCCCATCTAGATGCCTATGTCAATGTAACTGTCATATCTTAGCATAAGTGTCTAGTGCTCGAAAAGTCATCAAATTTATAAATGCAATGCATCCCCATGGTAAACCTAAGTTCTTTAATATGAGATATTATCTAAGATGATTGGTATTATGACTGACCGATCCTCATTCATTCCAGACCTAGCACAAACCAAACAACTCAAAGGAATCTTACCAAAAGCAATAATGTAAGTAAAACTTACCTATTTTATCCTATTTCCATATCATTCATAGGGAAAACACATATACAGGTTGAAATTATTAAATAAAAAACCCATGATCCATATCTTCCAAGTTACAAGTTAGGTCACTATTGTACTTGATTATCATATATTGCATCCTTGTGCACACACAATCCCAAATGTAGGGCATAACTACATGAGTTTGAGGCTCTTTTCAAAGTAGTAGATATGTAGGTAGCACCCAAATGCAAAGGTTTGTGGGGTTTATCTCAACATTATGAGCCCTTTAACCCATTTTTACCATAGTCACTATGAATATGAATAACTAAGGTTTTAATATTTGATAAGGAGAGATATTTCATGAGCCAAATCTGAACACACTAGAGTGAAGGTGACATATATCCCATAACATTTTAGGTGGTTACATCCATATCTAGATGGTATTCTATACTATACATCTATGTCCAAATTCGATAGAAGCTTCGATGAAACTATCTAAGGTTAACGTAAGTATCTAGGGTCACATAAGTGTTTAATCCATAATTTGACAGTAGTCCCATAAACTAATTCCAATTTTATTTCTTATTGTTCTAGATTGAAATCTATAATAGCATGAAAACCAGCTAAGTATATTATTTTCATTATCATTGTAATAACTAACATAGTTGTAATTTATATTTTTAGCATATATCAATATATAAATTCTAAATATTATTTGTCTAAGTTTGAAAATTAATTGGGCTACTATAGAGATAGTTTATCACCCTTTTTCCCTAGGCTATCTATATCCCCTTTTAACCCTACATTCCTTGGTCTTGATTTTAGGGTTAAACAATTGGAAGCATAATTAAGAATATTGGCATTTAAGATCATGATTTCAAACAAGCTAACAACATGAAAATTTTCATCAAAATAATTTTATGGATTGAATATGACTTTTTTCTATGATTATTATAATAAAACTATCAATAAAGAGGCTTTGAGTTGTATTATATTATGACTCATAACTCATATTGTTAACTATATTCTCAAATAAAAACATATAACTAGTATTATGGTCATTGGATTGTTGTATCATTTGAGATAATTAAGTGAATGTAATTTTTTAACCACTACTAATTTGAAAATGAACCCCAAAATTACCATCTATAATTGTGAAATTAAACATACATCTACTGGGGAGGATATAATATCAAACAAGAGCATAGTATTTTAGGTTTATTGTAAAAATATTGGATAATAACATAAAATCATTACAAAAATCTAAATAAGAGTACTATAAGGTTCACTAACATGTTGGGATGGGTCTCCTATTCCATTGAACATTTCAAAATTTTGAGCCATAAAGACTAGAGGGGTTCCTATCAAATATCATATTTTAAATTAGTTTCTTATACATTTATGTTTATTTATTTATTTTTTTCACATATAAATTTTTTATTCCATAATCATGTGGATTTAAATAGAGAGATACAACACCAAATAGACCTATAACATTAATATATTCTCCTAGACATTTTTTGTGTAAAAATTGTTGTTCTATTTTTTTAAACTCATGTATTTCACCTTCACTATCATAGTGATAATAATTACTATATTCTATATAATTTTGAAAAAATGACATTCATAGAATAATATTAAACATATTGTAAAATTACATCTAAATGTTGATATAATTCATTTTAAACAAGGTACATATATTCACTAGACCTAAGGTAGAGGCTCAAAACCTTTCTAGACATTATCAAAAAAATCTATCCCCTATGATAGCCAAAAATATCTAGTGGTTAAAAGCAATGATCATATACATTATGAAGGTCTATAAATATTTTTACCCCTCTTCTTGCACCTAAAAATGCTTATTTTGTATGATATTATCTTTGATCGTATGTACTGATCTATATACTTATTCTTTTGTTTAAACCTTAATTATGATTTTGACCACAAGATGACCCTTGAAAAAAGGGTTATTATTATGGAATAGATAGTCATAACTGATAATATATGAATGACTAAGAAGTTTTTATGCTTTAATACCCCAAATAAGGCTTAAAAACATGTAGTTATCCCACTTATGTGTGTTTTTACAACATCATGATCAATATAAAATGTTATCTAATGTGTTGATATTCAACATTTGTAATCATATAAATTTGAAAATCATGTATTAAAAAGTAAATATATGGATACTCCTTTGAGGGATTTTTATATTTCATTAATTTTTAGTAATGTTTCAAGAGTGTGCTAATTGATTCCTTAAGATTTTAAGTGATTCCTAATATGATGACTAAGTAATTTCCTAGTTACCAACTGAGTATAACCTTAGGGAAAAAATAATATATAGATGACCCTTTCTTATTTACCATTATTATCAACACATGAAATTATCTAGGAAAACATAATTAAAACTTTCCAATTTTAAAAAAAGTCAACGAGTTACTTTTAATACTATCAACAGAGACAAACACATGGGGTAATCGCAAGTGTTAAACTCATTATTAGTATTATCCTAGGAGTGTAAATCAGTTATAGAATATTTAGATGAGGTATGTTTAAGATTATGGAAGGTTATTATATAGTCCAAGTTGAGTATAGATCATTTTATTTAGTGAATAGAGGTGGCTAATATAATGGATGGGTAGATATATAAACGGAAAGTGTACACAAGATTAAAATATATGTGAAATGTGAAAGTATGTCAAATTTAATGTTCCCAAAGTGTCTAATACCAAATTTTGATGTCTAAAAATTACTGATTTTTAATCTAACATTGAAAATCCTATATTAAAAGGAAATAATAAAAAACTGTTAATCGTGATAATTACAATTAGTGTTGATGTGTATGCCCTAAATGACCCCTTTTCTCCATGTGAATCTTTAAAAAACACATGTATAGATAAAAATATTCTCAAGATAATAAATATTAGATAGTAAATATCATTAAATCATTTTAAATTTAAGATATTACACTTGATACCAGTATAAAAAAAATTTCTTCTTGTTGAATATCTATAGAGAATATCATGGAGTGATCATGCCCTAATGGGATGTAACCATTGAAAACATGTTGAGTTGAAGAGCATAAATTATTATGCCACCATTGGATGAAGAGTATAAAATATTAGAGATGGAATAATCTCAACCAAACTACTCTAAATATCTTAGTAATTCCTTAGAACCCTGGAATCATGCTTTTATGTGAAATTGAAACATTGAAATAGGTTCATATGTAAAATTAGAACCTCAAAATAGGTTTTTATGTCAAATTAGAACCTAAATATGGGTTATTTTATAAATATGGAATCCTAAAACATGTTTTTATGTAAAATTTTAAACTATCATACACAAATTATAGATTCAAATTATTTACATAATTCCATCATTTTTTAATGTAAAATTTTAAACTATCATACATAAATTATAGATTCAAATTACTTACATAGTCCCATCATTCCTTATAGATCCTCATTATACCAAAAAAAAAATCATGAACAAAGTAGATAACCCAATATAGTCCACATGTCATTCAAATTTATATATAATTATAACATACATCTATCCAAATGTCATATAATTACTCAATTGTTCCTCATAATCCTATAGAACACCCCATATGTCTCAATCTAGTCAATTTAAATGTTATAATCTATCTCAAATGTGAACTAATTTTTTTTCATGGAATAAATCTCTAAAACAAGCTCTATATATTCACCCCATTTTGATATGAGGGATAAATCCCATGAATCAATTATCACAAAAAATAAGGATATATGCACACCATGTTTTATATGGAAAACCACAATCATATAAATTATGTATAAAATGATGATAATATATATCATCATATACATATTATGATCATGTAATCACATATGAAACATGTAATATAAGTAAATGGGCATATAAGTGTCAATGTCTAATAGATATATAAATTATGTATGCAATGATAACAATCATAGTATATGAATGATAAAAATCATGGAAATGTCACATTAAAAGTATTAATTATATAAATCATGACACAAAATTGATAATAATTTTCATAAATGTAACTACACATATACACATCCACATAATATCTAAATCAATAAATGCCCAAACATACAAGACATGACATGAATCTGACCTGAAATAAACATGACATGGCCATGAATCAAACTTGAGGATATTATAACATAATATACACATGACATGATGATAAAACCATTTTACCCAAAAAAAAATTAGTATTATAAACATCAATGATATAAAATGTCATAATCATCAATATCAAGCACACATGAAACAAGCAATGTTAGTCTACATAATTAGTCAATGTCATCATGCAATATAGTAAACCATAATATGGATATGAAATAACAATATATAAATCATGAGTAAGATAAATTCATGTCTAAAATGCTATTATGATAAATTGACTAATACAAAAAATATAGCCTAAGAATATATGAATATCCCCTAGTATAGGAATTCCACTAATGCAGAAAGGTTTCCCATGAGTTTAAGTAATGTCACACATTTTTATATCCATGTATCATATGTAACCTTCATATCTTTCATCCACTCATGTATACCATGAAAGGCATGTGCATATGTAATTCATAATGTTTATGATAAATGATATTAATCAACTATGTGTATTAGCAAAACATGTCATGCATAGGCTTTATTTTTGTATTTTTCTTTATATATATATATATATATATATATATATATATATATATATATATATATATATATATATATATATTGGTATTTTATTTTTTTGTTATTTTTGTATATAATGATTTTGAATTTAAAAAGGTCATAATTAATCTATGATCTCATTAAGTGGATGTTTCATTCTAGGTCATATATAATTTGATAAATTCTTGTAAGCTATAAAATAGATAGTATCATTACCATAGTCAATATGATCATGTATTTGTTGCATAGCTCTAGTAGCAATATTAACATGTGAACTTTATGGTGTGTCAAAAAAATGCATTAGTGTTTTTTCTAGAACATGATCATAAGGTCTCTATGAAAATATCATAGGATGTGATGGCATGGGTAATGTATGTTAAACTCAAATAGATCTAGAACATAAAAACTATTGGATAATTGGTTATTGATAAAATTTAAACACTTGACATTGATTTTATCTATAATATTTTGCTTTTTTAGGTTTTAAAATAATAAATTATGGAGGCACCTAAGTAAGCATCTCAATCTAGATGTGGTACTCATATGGATCACTCATGATAATAACAGCTTGATTTCTATGAATATACTTAAATATTCAATGTGATAAAAATGTTATTTCATGTATCTTATGTATCCATGGTTTTCATAATATAATTTCAAATGCACTAGTATTTGGAAAAACTAAGAACCAAGTAGCAATAGTTTTATGACCTACTATAAGTGGTAACACAACTATCCTAATATTGTTTTATCACTTTCTATTAAAACCTTTTATTGTATTTTTCATATCAATTAGTTATGTATGTTTTTACTAAAGAATAGTAAGAAATTTAATAGTGTAAATGTTTTCACACAACCCATTATCCATAATAACAATGTGTATAGGACATGATCAAATGAAATCACACATGAACAAAGACACATTGATATAATCATCCTTAGTAATACCATGGTCATCAAATTTGATTGTAGTTTTTAGTGCATGCATACTAAAATTTTACCAATAATACCATCTATAGGACAAGCCTCCTCGGTTCTAAGAGCATAAGAAGTTATATTAGGATGAAAAGATAAGTATTAGTTTCTTATGTTTCATGTTTTGGAAATAGGTCCAAAAATATTTAATCTTCACATTAGGTTTTGAAATCAAATAATTATTAGGTCTGCTAAAATCATTAATATCAATAATGATATTCTCAATTAAGTCTTATATCTTACATCTCTACCCAAAACATATATTATTTGAATGAATCACACATATATTGCAATTTTAATATGAATTAATATGAAATCCCTTAGGTTTTTAATTTTTCATATTTACCTCCATTGGTAGAGAGAGAGATATGAGGTTGCACTAGATTAAATATTGTAAAATATTATGAGGATGTTTTTATGATCATGTTAATTCCTTTCATTGATGATTTGAAAGGACAAGCATATTAGTAGCTTGTGAAACTACGTTGACTATTATTTTAGCCTCATTCTTATTATAATTAGAATTATATTTAAGAGATGGTTTTATTTGAAAATTTTCATTAGAATAAGTGGGAGGATTGGTCCAAAACTTTATCTTATTCATGGTAGTTCTCATGGTCTTTAAGCATATGGAAAATTTCACCAAAACAATGGAAGTGTTTAAACATATTAAACTAATGGATGGCCAGTATTTTTATTTTCTTAAATATGCCTTGAAATTATTTATCAACTATATAATTTTTTATTTTGAAAGTAGTCTTATAGTGAAACACATAGTCACTAGTAGTCTCACTAGGTCATTACCTAAGTTTTTCTATTTGATCATATTAGATATTATCACTAATTTTGATAGAGAAGAGAGTTAGGAACTAGTAATATAGATGATTGAAATCAAATACCTATTAGACGTAAAGGTCATAAAACCATCACAAGGTATAGTATTTAAGAAACATACAAAAAAATCTTTGTTAGTAACTTATCATTAGATACATAATCTAAACATGCTACAATGAATGATATAAGATGTTGTTATAGATCAAATTTACCATCGAATGGTATAAGAATAGGTGAATAAAATATTGTGGGAAAGTGATAAATTTAAATATTTAGTGCCTAAGGTTTGTTTAATAATTATTGATATTTTTTCAAATGACCTGCTCTATAAGAACCATATTCCACTTTAGAAATTTTAGTTTTGGGATCCAAAAGTTGTTATAAAAGTGCTTGATTGGTAGTCATATTAGGTTAATTAGAAGTATGTGGTGTGACATGAGTTTTAATCCTAGGATTCTAAAAAGTATGTTGTGTAGGGACAGTTATATAAATATGAGGAATAAATTGTGTTTCCTCCATAGAAGGTATACTTGGAGTAGGTGTCACACTTATAGCCATAGGTGAAGATAAATGAATGGAAGTATTAAGAATAGTAGTTACAACACCTATTGTAGGATATATGCCTCCAAAATGTGGATTAGAATCATTAAAAATATCATAGTTTCATTCCTCAATTTTGTTTTTATTAGTATTATTTACAATATTAATATCTAAGATAATTTTTAAGATGTATCTATGTCCTTGCCTTTCTTACTAATTATTTTTCAAAACTGATAAAGTGTTGTTATGTTTTTAGGATCTACACCATTAAGTTCATCATAATGTTTTTTGTTATGATACTAATAATTATATTAAACATCATTTACATAATCATTTTAAATCTTAGGCATAATATCATTCATCTACATTGATGTTTTACTTATTAATATTTGCATGAATAAAATAATGAATTTTTAGTTCATCAATTTGAACATTTTATATGGAAAAAAAACATCTGTTATATAAAATGAATCTAAATATTATTGATTATAACATCGATTTAATTATACCTTCACCTTATGGGTAAAGGATACCTAGCCTTATTATTCCATGAGATGTATGCATGAAAGTATTAAGAAATTTTAGGGTAAAGGAGAAATTTTCAAAATAATTGCAATGGGAAATATAAAATTATTTCTAAAATTAAATTACTAATAGAGGATGAATCTGAAAACCTAATAAAAATGAAAACCCTAATGTAGAAGAAAATATATGGATTTTGTGCTCAACTCAATGACTAGGTTCACTAAAATATTTTAATTATTTTGGATTTAAGTTTCTTAAGATAATATAAAAATTTAGATAATTAGGTTATGTAATATACAAAATAAATTACTAATATAAATTGAATTGAATATTTTATATTTATATATATATATATATATATATATATATATATATATATATATATATATATATATATATATATATATATATATATATATATATATATATATATATATATATCACTATTTCAATCTATAATTAATAAAGAAAGAGGGTATTAGCTTATTGAGACTCATTTATATCTATAAATGCTTTGTATCTACATTTTAAACTACTCACAATTGAAACATAGGATCAAAAAAATCCTTGAATGATACCAATAGACTCACCCTTATGATAGATAAGATTATTTAGTGGTTAAGAAAAGTGTCCTTGTCCACTATACACATCTGCAGCTTTTAAATCGCATGTGCCTATGTATAAAAATGATTCATGTGTGTTTGATTACCTTAAATAATGTGAAATGACCATTTTTTTCCTTATCATTTAATCCAAATAATAATAATTATGCTTCTAACCACAATATTGCCCTTAAAAATGGGCTACTATTTATGGTTGGAGAGCCCCGACCACTCCTTACTAAATGTCTAAGCACTACCTATGTTAAAATAATTTCAAGAGGGATTAAAAACATGTATTTATAAAAAATATTTATGTGTGAGAAACAATGTGATCAATATTGTTATTCCCAAAATAATTAAAGTCAACATTTTCCCCCAAACCATGGTCACAACAAAGAAGTTTGAGTTGTGTCATGAGTTGGTCCAAGTGAAAGTCAAGTTGAATAGTTGGTTCAATTTGTGTTTTTAAACACAAAGGAAATTTGTCATTGTATATATATATATATATATATATATATATATATATATATATATATATATATATATATATATATATATATATATATATATATATATATATATATATATATAATGTATATAATTTCAATTAATATAAATAATTTGAGTTTTAAAGAAAATGCCCTAGCTTGACATTGTGTAGTCATTCCCATATAGTTTAGATAGGTTAATTGGTTTCAAGTTGGTCATATTGAGACAAAGTGTATCCTTCACATCATCTATAATGAGTTATAATAATAAAACACATGGATATTATAAGTAAATTATCTATCTTACTAGCATGTATTCATTCCCATATAATTAGGATAGGTGAACTAGTTTCCAACTTGTTAGATTAGGATAGACATATTGAACATTACAGTTCAAGTCCCTAGTTAGAGCCAATTGTATCATTAAAAATTAAAGTCCCCTATTTTTTACCATTCTTACTCCATTGTATAGACGAATTCAATATGATCAATTCAGTTATAAATAATTAGTGTGAAAATTTAATCTTGTGCCTCAAAAATTATGTAATTGGTAGGATAAATATATTTATTTGGTCTTGGTTTTCAAGGTTTTGTGGAGGCTTGATATATCCAATTAGGTCTTGGCTCCCAAGGTACATAAAATCATAGATGGATTTGATATGCCCTAGTTTTATAGTACCAAAAGTGGTCGATGGATTTGAAGGTTTGATGTGGTCTACAAATTTTAAAAAGTGCTTAAGTGTAATAAAAAGCTAATAGACCTAATGTTTTTGTAGTTCACTTGGTAATACAAGTATCAGAAGTTCACAATTCTCCCAATGGTTCTAACGGGGTCTAAAAATTATAATTTTAATAATCACGTGGTGCTATAGGTACCTAATAGGCTCAATGGAGCCAATATAGTCTAGATTATGAATTTGTCATGAGTACCTTATGTATCTGATGGGCTTGATATGATTGACAGGATTTGTGAAAATCATAAAATGAAAATTTTAAAAGTTCTTTGGTTTCTAGTTTCCCAATGAATTTAATAGTATTTATGGTGTCTTCATGGAATGAAAAATGAAAATTTTAAGTGTTCTTCTTACCCTAGGTTCTTGATGGGAGTCATAAACATGACACTATTTATCATAAACATGACACTATTTATCAGAGGCAAACAAAAACTTGCTTTTACAAAAGTTTGAATGCCAAAAGTCATAGTGGAATATGAAGGGTCAAACCAATCCCTCCTATATCTATAAATAAAATAATTAAAAATTGTGTCAAGACTATTTGATGCCCACTATAATTTTTATTGAAAGGAAAGGATAAAGTAACTTTGTGCTTATTTTTCAATTAGAGAAAACATGGAAAATTCTAAAACTTTGTGTCTAGTGTTTTCTTTGTGGATGTGTTTTTCCTATGTTAATACATATCTCTCAATTTAAGAAATACTTGTATTATTATAAAATAATAATATTAATTTATATAATTCCTTGTTATGCATCAGATGAAATTTTTATTTTCTTGTTCATGCATGTCCCTTCATCTTCCTTCTTTTCATTTTCATTTTTAGTTGAAAGTGGTAAGACCAATACTTCATTCAACCTAGAAATATTATAAATAGGTAAAATATTTTTTCCTGATTTCAATAAAGGGAACCTCCCATTTGAATATAGGAGATACTTTTTATGTCCTTAACTATTATGAAATATGATATTTGTCAAAGTGACAAATATTTCAACAACAAGTTTTGGCACCCACCATGGGGCATGTATGAGTAGTTTCTATGTTACCCACTAATCCTACCACCTATTGTGATGAGTGTTATTTTTATATCAATTTCACATTGATATATAAAAGCCCTATCTTATTTATTATGAAAAAAATAATTTTCACCCTAGATGGAAATAAATACACAAGGTCTTATAGAAATAAAGGTGTTTGTAATCTATTCTTAGGGTTACACAAATAGTCTAATTTATTATTTTCTCTTGAGTGAATAAAGAAGTTGAAAACTCTAGACAAATAATTATAATTTCCTAACATCTTGGTTTCAAGGTAAATATACTTATAATAATGAAATTTTTACATGTACCATGGTTTCCTCATATTGTGATATTGGACCTAGGTTCTCAACTTCACAAGTTACCAAAGGGTTCGAGGAACAAATTTATTAATTTTACTGGTGATGGTAAACAACATCCCGATGAGCAGATAAAACATTTATTTTCTATTTTTTTCAAATTAGGTGTGGAACATTAATATGTATTAGTCAAATTATTTATGGAAATACTGGCCAAGGGAGAAACATAATGGTTTCATTATCTACTATTTGATTTTATCTCAAATTGGCAAATGATGATAAAAATATATGATAAAATATTAAAACCAGATAAAGATGAACATTCCCTCTTGGCTCAATTATCTTAAATAAAGAAATAACCGAATGAACCCATGAGAGAGTTCATATCTCAATTCAATAAGCTAATACACAAGATTTTAGAAACTACCATGCCTACTATATAAAACCATAAGTGATTTTTATTGAATGTGAAAGCACCAAAATTAATTTTCTTCATGTGAATAAATCACCCACAAACTCTGGAAATAACAAAAAGTCAAATCATAGAAATAGAATACAATATGATCATGTAAAAAAATTAAAAATGAATCATTCAAAAGAAAAAAACAAACTTTAGTTGATCCTATGATTCATAAATTTACAAATTATATATTATCCTTGAAGAAACAAATTGCTTAGGTTCACCAGTATACTCCACAATGATGTGTCCAAAAGATCATTTATTCCATATCAATTAATATTTAGTGCCAAATCCTCAACTCACTAGTGAATCAACCCCTATTGAAATTTATTTTTCATCTATATTTCATGATACTAATAATCATGATGATTCTAACTACCTATAAATGGAACGGATTTTATAATTGTGCATAATTAAATAATGATAAAAAAGGTGTTTTGGGCACTTGTGATCTTGAAATTCAGGAACCTAATGACAAATCCATTATGGGATATCTTTGATTTAAAAATTATTTCAATGAGTATGATGATAGATTGGATGATATAGATAGTCATTCATATGCCATATTCACTAGAGGTCAAAATGATAAGTTAAAATTAATGGAAAAATAAAAAATTTGATAAGCACAAGGTAAAAGAATATCTTAAACCCAAAGATGCTCCTAGGTTTATTATCAATAGAGGAACTCCTTTTCTAAATCTTAGAAAGAATAAATAGACAAAAAAGTGGGAAGTTATCTATTTCTCCATAATGTATCTACTAATCATGAGTCAAATACTACCTATTTACCTTACATTGAAATCATTGATCACATAAATAAAACCAAGGTCCAAATTTACCAAATTGAATACCTTAATTCAAACCTTAATCAACTGGGTAGATTGATTACATTTATCAGAGGCAAATGTTCTAATACACCTCCTCATGGAGGCCATATTAGTTTGGTTGATTTTATTTTACATAATAACATAGTTTTATCTACTCAAAGTAATGAAATAATTGGTGCATTTTATGTTTCATTCTTCATTAGGGGTTTTTGATAAAATAATTACATAGTTAACTATATAAATTTAGAAAACATGGTGCCATCCAAAGTATCACACACCGTGGGACTAAAAACCAAAAAAACCTTTGGTTTTTTTTTCTATATGGGAGCAAACCAAGTTCCTTTTATTGGACAAATAAAATACGATCAAGTATCCTTTGCAACATTTCCTCAAAAGAGAGTAAAAATGACTATTCTAGTGGTGGACATCCCTCTAAGCTATAAAATCTTATTGAGTAGGACCATGTGAACAAACCATGGAGGTGATATTTGATTGGATTAGTCAAAGTGCCTCATTCCTATAAAAGGAGTCAATGAGAAACTACTACTAAATCCTAAAGCTAAGAACTTATATTATAATCCTCAAGTAGATATTATGTATGGAGAAATAGGCCCTGGTACTTATATGATGATGAAATAAAAATATATATATCTTCTTGAGCTCATCAAAGTTTATAGATATGTTTTATTTACCTTATAATTTGATATAATTTATTCAACAAAAGGTTTAGGGGATGGAGTGTTGATAATTTCTCCTCAAAATGAGATATTTAATATTTAATATAAATTAAAATTTGAATGCACCAAAAATACATATTAAGATGAAGTTATACTTATAGGATTAAAAGAAACATACATTATGGGAATTTAAAATCTCAATGCGAAGGAGATGTTGAATTGATTGTGAAACATGTATGTGGTCAATACCTAGTAAAGAATGATAAGATAAAGAATTTCAAAAGTAGATTTGTGAATGCATTTAATATTTCAAAGATTTTTTATATTTTTTTGTTGTAAGAAAAGATAATTCCATAACTAATGCTCTAGATAAATACACATCCCTTTTTATTCCTCACTTGATGATTGACATAAATATGTATATTATTTATATGGTGTATCACCATAGTGTTTTTGATAACTTTTAACATTGGAATGTCTTTATAAATAATGAGAAAATCATTTCCTTATTATAAAAATAGGTAACTTCAGAAATTTTTGTTTTGAGGGAAGACTAACAACATATATGGAAGTTTCTATATTAGTGAAAAATGACATGGAAATTGAAATTCCATCTGATGGTGAAGGCAATAAATCAGATGGTAAAATCATTCAATTGAAGTTAAATAAGATTCTTAAGGGTTTGGTATCCCTTGAAGAAACATTTGAAAATAATGAAAAGTACATAAAATGAAAATACAAGAGGACCTTTGAGGGCCACCTAAATATGAAAGAGTAAATACATGTAAGGTAGAGGAGTCACTATATGTAAACACTAGGATATGTTATTCCAATAAAAAATGTAGGACTTTCATAGCTATATTAAAATTATATATAGACATTTTCACTTGGATTTATGCTGATCTATAGTGTTTTAGACCTAATATTTTATGACATAATATTCTTTTGAATCCAAGTGCCACTCCATTCATTAAAAATTTGTAGCACTACAATCCATAGTTACCATATATGAATAAATAAATAAAAGTTTGGATGTAATAATCATCATTCATATCCATCATTCTAAATTTGTGGCCAACATCATGCATATAAGGAACAAGGATAGAGAGGTTAGGATTTGCATTTATTTTCACATTTTGATTCAAGCCTCACTAAATAATGAATACACTTTACAAATTATTGATTATATATTGTAAGGTGTCACAAGTTTTGAAATGATTCCCATGCTACATGGTTTCTCTAGGTATAACCAATTTTAAATTACTCTGGAAGATCAATAAAAAATTATGTTCAATACACCTTGTAGAATGTTTACATACTAATTAATTCCCTTTGGTATTATCAATGAAATATCTACATTTGAAAAAGTGATGGTTATAACATCAAATAATGTAAATAATAAAATCATATTAATCTATTATGATGAGCTCATGGTGTGATCAAAGAAAAGAGAATATCACTATGAACATCTAAAAGTGGTCTTTAAAAGATTCCAAGCCCATGGTATATCTTTGAATCCAAATAAGTCCATATTTTTAGTGACCAATGGTAAACTTATGGAACATGTGGTCTTGAAGGAAGGTATAAAATTTTATCTAAAAAGGGTAAAATCAATCCAATAATTATCTCTACCTACTAGTAAATTGAGTACACACTCATCCTTTAGTAAGGTAAACTTTATTAAAATAATTATTCCTAATTTGTTTGATCTAAAAAGGAATATTGATCGAATTATGAAAAAAAAAAAACTCTTTAAAATTGAATGGTTATGGGAAGAAATAATTAAGTGATATCAAGGAATCCATTCGTAATGCACCTATCATGACCTCTCCATATTTAAAAAAAATATTTCATTATGTAATACTATTCTTCTGAGTATACATTGTCATCCATCCTAGTACATAAAAATGAATATGGCATTGAGCCTTTCACCACCTTCATGACTTGTGGGATAAAATAACATGAGCTCAAATATTCCTTGATTTATAAAAATGCATATTTTATGGTCCAAGCTATCAAAAATTCCATGTTTTATACTATAAACTCTTGCACAATTGTGATGGTTCCAAACGTAGTTGTCAATTTTTTTGACTCTACAATAACTCAAGTTAAAGAGAGGAGGATTTATTACTAAGTTATAATTACAAACACAAAGTTAATGAGATGGAAAGGTTTTGTTTTAGTTGATTTTTGAAGGTGCTAATTTGAAAAGAGAAGATAAAATAGAAAAACTATTAGTAGTGGTTTTCTTATTGTCTCAAATTAATGTATTATGACATTGTATATTTCCTATCATATGGAGAATGCTTTTCCAATATAAATACTAGACCAAAACATTACACTAAAGTTGATGGATGACAATTATGTACTTTGGAATAACACTCTATTCAAGAAAGCTCCAAATGGTACCTTCTTGGGAAGCATTAACAAAGAAAAAAATAGATCACTGGAGGCTTTTCATGATCAATCATATGGTGGACATTTTTCATATTATATTATAGATTTAAAAAGAAAATTAAGATTAAAACTATTATCCAATATTTTTCAAAGATGCAAGAGAATGGGTTGCAAAATATGAGGCTTGGAAATAATTTGTTATATGGCATAAACTCATGACAACCCCCCTCCACCTTTTTGTGATTGAAGAAACTTTTCAAAAGTGGGGTTTGGATTTAATAGGTACCCTAAATCCACATTCCAACATAGGAAATACTAATTTTATACTAGAAATTTATTATTCAACAAAGTGTTTAGAAGTCATTCTAGTGAGGTATACCACTTTTGAGGTCATTTTTAATTTCATCAAAGAAAACATATTGGTCATATTTGGGGACTAAAAAAATATTTTCATGGATAATGCTTTAAAAATTCATCTAAACTTATTATCTTTTGATATGGATATGGAATATCATTATCATACTCTTATAATTATTACCCTCAGGGCAATGGCCAAGTAGAATCTAGTAATAAGAACACCACTACTATCATTTGTAGATTATTTGATGAGAATCAAAGGAATTGGTAGAAGAAACTATATGACACTATATTGGCTGATTAAAAATCTGCTAAAATAAAAATTAGAATGTATCTTTTCCAAATATTGTATGATATAGATGCAATTATTACCATCTATTTATACTTTCCATCTCTATGGATAGCCCAAGCTACAAAGCATGACTAGTTTAAGGATGCATTGGAGAAGAGGATCATGTACCTAACCAAATTGGAGGAAGATTTAGTAATGGTGGTTGATATAATTACAAATCATAAAAAAAATTGTTAAAGTGTTTGATCAGAAAAAAGCATCAATATTTTAAAAATAGAAACTTAGTCCTCCTTTTAGAAAAAAGAAGAGAACCTAAGTGAAGTCAATCCCTATGGATGGGTCATTTTAAGCTCTGCCATTTCTATAGTGAGAACACATACTACATGGAATATTGAGATGGAGCTCACCTACGTAATTATAAATTATTTTAAGAACTAAAAACAATGAAGGTATGTTATTACCTACCATTTCCCATAGGTGCTTTAAGTTTGTGTTTTGTGTTTCCTTTATTTTCATGTGTCATTTATTTATTTTTATTTCATAATATATTATTTTTTTTATTCCAGTTATTTTGAGTAGAATCCTTAACCCAATGGATAAGTACTAGTCTTTACAAAAGAGATTCTAAGAGTTTATCCTATGTACTTTTATAATTCCATGTCTTGATCTTCGACCAACTATTATTCCCAAAATTTGTAAAGATAAGTAGATTACCCAAACTAGGGTCAAAATAATGAAGTTTGAATTGGTAAAAATGCAAGTCAAGTTGAAGAGTTGGTTCAACTTGTGTTTTTTAACACATGAAATTTGTTATTTTATATCCTTCCTAGCATTTAAAATGGCCAAAATACAAATCAAGACAAATAGATGTATTTTTAAAGAAAATGATTTTTCATGACAAAATGTCTTCATTCCCATAATATTGGGATAGGTGAAATAGTTACTAGTTGATTAGATCAAGATAAATTATGTGTTATGTATCATCTACTAGAAGTTATAACAAGCAAATACATAGTGTTAATAGGGAAATATTTTTTCTTGATAATGTGTTTTCATTCCCATACATTTGGGATAGGTAAAGTAGCTAAAATTTGGCCAAATTGGGATAGGAATTTTGAACCATATAGTTCAAGTCCCTAGTTGGACCCAACTATCATCATTGAAAATTTAGTCTTAAACTATTCAAAAATTATTGATTCATCATGTATAACAAGTTTAAGTGATAATTTTTCATTAAAAACACTTGACATGAAAATTTAATCTTGTACATAAAAACCTTTCTACTTGTTATGAGAAAAAGGCCATTTTTTCTTAGTTTTTGACATGCTACAAAGCCCTGATACACCTTATTAGTTCTTGAGGTGCATAAAATTGATAATGGAGATGATATATTATATTTTAATAGGTATCATGGTTCATCAAAGTTACCAATGGGCTTGACATAACTAATTGGGTATGCAAAGATCAAATGGTTCTCTGAGTGTCAAAAAATATGATAGGGCCAATTTTGTTGTGGGTCACTTAGTGTTGTAATTATTTGAAGTCCATAATTCACATGATGACATTGATGGGATTTGTAAATTCCAATTCTAATTATCACTTGGTGATGTTGGTAATTCATAGGGACAATGGAGAATCTATAGTCTAGATTCTATGGGTTATATAAGTACCCTAAGTACCTGATGGGCCTGACAGGGTCTATGGAAATCATAAAATGAAAATTTTAAAAGTTTCATGGGTGTCCTACATGATTGATATACCTAAGAATATTTATATGGTATACGTGAAAAAAAATAAAAAATTTAAATGTTCCACATACCCTATGTTACTTATGGGACACATAAACCCAACATCGTATATTGCAAGCAAATAAAACACTATAAAATATTACTTTACAAAATTTTGGATGCCAAAATTCACAATAGAATATTAAAGGTTATCTCATTCCCTCTTATCTCTATAAATATGATAAATTACAAATTTTTATGGTTTATATAATGATAATTTTAATTTATCATGGAAGGAAAGTTGAAATAAAATTTATGCTCATTCTTCAAAAATAGACCACAAGGGATATTATAGAACTTTATGTTTAGTGTTTTCTTTGTGGATGTGCTTTTTTTCCTATTTTAATACATATCTCTCAATTCAATACATACTTATATTATTCTCAAACATGTATATTAATATTTAGAACTCATTATTATTCACATGATGAAATATGTATTTACTCATTCATGCATGATCCTTCATCTTCCTTCCTTTTATTTTTATTTATGGTTAAAAGTGATAAAGCCCAATATTATGGACACAAGAGATATACAAATGAATTTAGAAATATTAGCATGATCACAAATTGTGATCTAAATAATTCTATATAGAACAATCAATATTAATTTATTATAATAGGTCTAAGCAATTCCCAAGAAAAATGTGCATTAGATGCATGGGACCCTATACTATACATGAAGTCTCACAATTGGCCACTATTGTGTTAAAAGATCTGTAGGGAACCATACTACTAGGATGAATAAATGGTTGTAGGATTAAGAATTATCACATTTAATCTCTATAATTATTGATAATAACATGAGTGGGTGTTGATTAGCACCATGTAGTTAGGTATATTATTTAAGGTTGTGTGTTTATATTGTGTTATGTTTTGTTAGGATAGTATGTTTGTATAGTGTAATATTTACATCACAACACATCACAATGATAAAGATCAACTACAATTTCAAGGTGAAATAAATTCTAGATATTTCCTAAGGAATGATAACTAGAACCAACTACTATAGGTGATGAAAAAGGTCTAAGAAGGAAATAGTGACAGTAAAGGAATGACTAAAGGATAGATAATGGTCATTCAAGACCATTAATGACAAGGCACTTGAATTTATTGATTTTTTCCCATGATGGATTGAGTAACATATTTCCAAGTGGTGTCATAAAATAAAAGGGATAGATAAAAATATATAATGTCACATCAAATAATTAGCAAGAGATAAATCAAGGATTTTAAATACAAAAGTATCACTTTCAGATTAGCTTTCACCAATAGAGATTAATGATGGGAGGAAAACTAAAGTCACTAGGACACATTTGAACAACAAAAATCCATCCAATAATGGGCATGGATAACACAAAAAGATTACACACTTAATATACTAAGTTAATTCTACATTATACCTTCAAAACACCTCCATGTGCACCAAGTAGAAACAAGAACCAAAATAATCCAAACAATTTTTTGATTCAGGATACAGTAGTAACGATGGATAGAGAACCCCACTATTGATTCCAGATATATATGTATAGGATGAGATGGCGATTGGATTAGGTTTGAGGAAAAATAAATATAATGACCTTGATCCTTTTGACTTCATTGATGAAGTAGAAGCCACCTTGTTTTCTCCTAAGCTACAAGAAGCTACACAAGCCAAAGCCCAAATGCTCCCATGTCTACTATGTGGATTATATATATAAATATTGATCAAATTACCCACATTTAGACAACTATATTAGGTAATTATTACCATTTTGAGTATTTATAATCAAGGGATGATTCATTTGACCCAGGATATCATAATTTGGATTGATGCTTAGGCTATGGCACGAGCTACAGGACTACCAAATTCTAGAAAATATTTTATCCCATATAAGTACACCCATAAACCCATTAAATATAAAACTAAGGATAAGTATACAAATTGGATAGGAAGATGGATACCAATCGATTAAATTAATAATTATTTAGTGTGTATTTTTTTTGAGTGAATTACTAAGTTCTTCTAGCAAACAATTAAGCAAGTAAAGTAGGCCATAAAAGGTGTGATTAATATTTCATATTGCATGATATACCTACATGAAAACTTAAATTGGTTTTATTTTATAGCATCAAATCTAACCACCAAAATTTATAAGATAATCTTAGGTACATATCAGATATTTTAGTATTAGTTCTTGGTATTACTTCCCTATTTCATGCAGTGGAAATCGCTAGCTAGACAACTTAATATCTATATATACTTATGTTTTGCTATTAGTTTTTATAATATTACATAGACAATAATAGGAAAATATTATAAAATAATAGGGTATATTAACTTCATGGTGGATTGAGGCCTTAGCCTTAATAAATTTTCACCCCTGAATACCTAAGGATGTCATGCAATATCTAGGGAAACATGCATTAGTCACAAAATTGCATAATGAAATTAAAATAAAAGTGCATGACATTGAAGTATTATAAATGATGTCATGGTGATGTTGTGGAGGTGTCCTATTGAGTGGATGAATTACTTTGATATCTTAAGTGATAATGACAAAGTGTGTAATGTGCTTGTCCTAGTGTACTTGAATTTAGCTTAGTTGATCTTCAATTTTGGCATGGTTAGAGATGTTCAAGGATGAGTATGGTGATAATATCATGTGAAAGAGGTTCTTAATATGTTACATATGCTTTTAGAGCTTGTGTACATAAGTGGAATTTATTTGGTATTTGATATTTTTCATCTAAATAGTTTGGGTCTAGTGGTAAAAAATCTGAGTAGGTAGATTGTTGACATCACCATTACCAAGTGTGAATGAGTTAGAGGGAGTTGGTTATATGGTTGTGATCACATTTTCACCTAGTTTCTATGTTATAAATTTAAAATAATTCACCTAATCAAAATCAAAGATATATGAGTGAAAAATTGAGCTCCCAGACATTTTGACAATGTTTTTCCATACTTAGCCAAATTTGCAAAGTGGCAAGAAGATCTGCGTAAGCATATTGATGAAGTTATATCTTGTGCATGTGGATGTTTCAAGAGAAAGTTATGATATGGGTTTATTAATATTTATACCTATTTTATTTTTACTAAATTTTAGGTCAATCACTGAAGCATGGGAAAAGATACGCATATGAAAATTTAGGCTACTAGGTAGTTTGACTATGTTTTTTCACACTTAGCCAAATTTGCATGTGATAGGACAAGCAGAGTAGGCATTTTGATAGTATTATATCTTACATGTGTGAATGTTTCAAGAGAAACTAATCATATGGGTTTGTTTAATTTTTATCATAGTTGATTTTCACTAAATTTTAGATCATGCGCTAAATCACAAGAAAAGTTATGTAAGAGAAAAGTTGGCATCTCATGTAGGTTTTGACATAGTTGGCTCTATAATAGTTGTTTTTTATAAGGAATTTTAATGGCATTATATCTCACATGTGTGAAGGTTCTAAGAGTAGTTTTTTTATATTAATGGTTTCTTTTTTGAAATGAGATCATGTGATCTAAATTCTAGATCATGCATCTAAGTGTAGAAGAAGTTATTGAGGTGCAAAGTTGGTCTTCGAGGCATATTTCAATGGTTCCCATACTTATTCATTTCTGCACATGTTAAAGTTTGAGCAAGATCAATGGTGTGCATTACTCCAAGAATTCAGGAAGCAATGAGATGAGGATAGGTGCATGATGTTTAATAATTGAGAAAAGGTATAGGATAAGAATCTAACAGTGAATGGGTGTTCATATAGATTGATAAAACAGTGTGAGTTACATGATAAATATCTAGTTGATCCATAAAGATCAACGGAGAACACGGAGTCAACATTTCAAAATTTCATGACATGAGGTCAAAGTGAATCAAGTTTAACATTTAAGATTTGGTGCCTATGTGTTAAAGATCAAACAATATAGATAGAGCATATTTGATATAAGTAATGAGGACATGAGATGTGAGCTTTATGTTTGAAGTTTAATTGTGACCGTTGACATTTAAATATTTGAATTTTAACAAAGGGAAAAACTAGTGTCTAATTTTTGGACCATATTTTTCGATCTAAAATGAATTTGACCATGCAGTAAAAAGTAAAGTGGTAGAGGAATATAAATTACATCTAGCAATATGGATTTGAAAATATGAAAGTGTGTATGGACAATTTTTTTCAACTTCGAAGTTGACTATGTTTTTGTATATGTTTTTTAAAGGACCCGAGAAGATTGTTCAAGATTGTTTTGATATTGCATCATTATATCATGATGAATTAGATATTGGGGAGTATTTTAGACTCCATAAGGATTATTTGGGTGCATTAATATGGATTAGACAATCATATGTTTTATGAATGAAGGCTTATAAGGTGATTGTGTGTTCATTAATAATGATTGTGTGAATAGATAAGTGTTTGAGCTAACTGGGCTTTAGTAAAAGAGTGTTTTGGTGACTATGATCATTTGATAATGCCAAAAGGGTCATGTGGAATGGGTCCATGATGTTGGAAAGTGTTCTTATGTTCTTTTTTTGCTTGGAGAATAGTCAAAGAGCTAAATGTGTCTCTATAGGACCTAAAAGTGACTTAGGCCTATTTTGAAATGGGATTGTGCTTAAGTGTGAACCATGTGAGATGCCTTAAGGGTGAAGGCATGTATTGTGACTAACAAGGATTAATTTGGAATTAATAATTGATGATATATTTATATATAATGAAATAAAAGATGGTGATTTCTAGATTTTTATGAGTGAGAGATTTGTATGTGAGAATGTTGGAGAGCAAAGGAAAGGAGAGGAGAGGAGAGTGAGAGTTCCTAGATATTAAGTTGATAAGTAGATAATATGAAGGATTTTGTGATTTATATGTCATGTTTCTAATGATATTATATTTTTCTTATAGTTTGAATTTATGCAAAGAGATCTGAGTGTGCATGTGAGGACTATTTGAGTGAAGAAGAAGAGAGATTATGGCATGCCTATGTGAGAGGCATGTATGAGTTAGAGAGATTTTGTGAAGTTATTAGATAATAAATAGGTTTATCATAAGGTGTTAAAGACATCATTTCTAAGGTGGAAGTGTTATTTTCAAGGAGGTTCTAAAGGACTTGATCTTCCTTAGGAACAATTGCTCCTTGTAAAATAAGGTTTTACTAAAGAACTTGGTCATAATTAATTGATCAAGGTTTTAGGTCCTGAAGGACTTGATAATCTTATGGTTAAGTGCTTCTTATGTAGTTGCTATTTCATTAAATGCCTTAGGTCAGAAGGACTTGACCAAGGAACTTGATCAAAAGGAATTGATCAGTCTTTTGTTTGCAATCATCTTATAGAATAGTCATCTATGTGTTTGCAGACTTGAGACTATGTTCTATTCCCTAAGAGGGTTTCCCACATACATCTTGTGTTGTGTATGTGATCTTTCATTATGTTCATTATTCACTTCCATGAATGATCTATATGCTTTATGAATGATTGTATTAAATGCTTAAGTATTTGTAAGGGTTTGGAAATTGAATTAGATTATTTGCCACCACTGAATCACCACCCACTCTCAATGAATTGTACCTCTAAAAATTGGTATCATAGTAAGGTAATTTGGTACGATCCATTGATAGAGGTACCAATTTTTACTATGATACCAAAACATCGATAGTAAAAATGTGTAAGGTGGCTTCTCTACTAAGTTAAGACAAAATGTAAGACAAGCTAAGTTCCCTTCAATAAATGTTGAGTGCTTTATTTATTTTGACATAGGACACATTACAAGATTTTTTCCAAATCTAAAAAGGCATAAATAGATTCTTGAAAAAATTATGGTATGATTCAATTGTGAATAGAGAGGTCACATTAATAATTTATGCAAACAAAGGCATATAAGTCAGAAAAGGTTTAATCAAACTCCAATAATATAAGGAAGAAGGCAAGTTCACTCATGAAAACCAAAGGTGATAAGTATAAATCATGATGAGTCTATAGGTCCAAGTAATATGTTTGTTATGGTGGAGAATGCTTCATAAGTTAAAGAGTCCTAAGAGGTCTCATTGTCTGCTCATGTTAAGAATGAAGAGACTAAGCTCAAGGAGAAAACCAAGGTTTTGTTTGAGGTTAGTTCTGAGGTAAGTATGGATCTAAGTGAACATCCTGTTGTTGTTGATCAAGCTTCATGCAAAGCACATCAATTGTCTATACCTAGTGATGAGGTTTCAAGCTACAAGGATGATTCTTTAGATGAATAGGTATGCCATGAATATATGTTGTCTCCATGTATTGATAATCCAATCATATAAGAAAAGTATAATTTTGTAGTTGTTGTTTCTCTAAAGCCAAAGAAGAAAAAGAAAAACTATAAGTATCAATTGACCAAGGAGGAGAAAGAATATGAGTATTTGTTTTATTTTAGAGTATTGAGGTATAGATGGTGTATTTATCTATGATTATTAAGAGACTCTTTTCAAGTAGAGAATAAAGTGTTGTTGTGGCATTTTTGGGATGGTTCTAGAATATTAGAGTTGAGTATTCTCAGTTGGAGCAAATATGTCTAGGTGGAAGATATGTTGTGGTGATGTCAAAATAATGTCATGATGTTGATAAGTATACACAAAGTAGTGTAGTCATATAAAATTTAAAAATTGGTAACTTAATCATGACTAATCACACCCAACCCATAGGTCCCTCTTGTTTTCTCTCATGACCCTCATAAGCTTACTTTCATTGATTCCCAGTCATCTATAGCCTTCTAGACTTGATCCTAGCTGAGTTAGGACCCTCTTTTCATGACCAATCCATACCCTTAGGAATTTTACCCTCAGGATAATAGCACCCAACTTGGACTATAGCACTAGACCCTAGGGTGGCCCCTTTTTGGTGCTCCTATCCAATCACATTTTGAGCCTAGATTACCATTTTTCCCTGATTCCTCCTCTTCATTATGTTAGCCTAGCATGATTGCATTTAACCCATGACCAATAGATCCCTATATAATCTCATTCAAAGATCATTTAGAAAGGGTGGGCAAATATCACAAAATAAGCAAGAATACAAGCAAGACTACTCAAGCACATTTCCTTATTCTCTACATACAACCATCCAATACTATTTCCAACTTATTCAAATTCCTACACCAATCCCTATCCATCTCAAGTAAATATAATATAGCATTAGAAATATTCATACACTTAATTTTACAAAGCAAATCAAGTGGGAGAACTACATATGGCTTGATCCCTCTTTGGAGTATTGGTATGTAGGCAGTGTGCCCACACACAAGGTGTGAAGCATATCAAATGAATCTTACACACACTAACCTCATCCTCTTGTTCAAAATTAGTCAAATCATAATGGAAGATAGGGTTTTAAAAAATAATGTACTCTATAAGGAGCTATACAGACTTCTGACTGTCAAAACTTTAGAGACAGGGTCACACAAACCTACCAAACAAAACCTAGAAAGTTCAGATCCTCAAGACAACAACACCGAATAAGGACTACAACATCAGTGCCACTCCTATCCACTTTGGGAACTACTATCCAATCATAAAATGAAATGTATACTCCTATGTATGACAATGTCATAGGCCTACATAGTGAATATTAGATCTTGTCTCTATCAGATCAACATAGTTTAAGCTAAGTCTTATTTTCTCCCCCTTATTACTATTTTTAGAAAAATTCAAATTGTAGTCAAATTACACAAATTAGTAGCTTATTTACCACTTGTTATTTATTGATTTATCAATCTAGACCCTTTAGCTAAATTAAGAATAAAACCCCAATTATTCCCAAAATTATTAAAACATATAGTGAACCCGACTTACTTCAAACAAATTAAAAACCCTAGAAACCCTAGGGTAAAATTCCTACTGATTTTTATTATAAATTTATAAATTTTTACTTGAATATTTAAATCAAAAATTCATTTCAAAATTTTAAATTTAGTAGTAAATTTTAAAATAATTTTCTTTCAAACCCTATTTGCCCATATTAGGTCCCAGTATTTTTCTATTAATTTTTCAACAATTTTTTGAATTTTTTACTAGAATATTAGAATTAGAAAATTCATTAAAATTTAAATATTCAATAGTAAGATCCATTTTTTTCTCAAAACCCTAGTTACACATACTAGATCCTATTTAATCAAGCATTTTCTAATAATTTTCTAAAATTTTAGTTGCATATTTAAATCATAAATCTAATTTCATTTTCAAAACTCCATATTATTTTACAAAAATATCATTATCCAAACCCTAGTTCCATGTACTAACTCCTATTAACTTTTTGAGGTACAACCTTACATGTTTGTGAGCTCTGTATCCTTTTTGTACAATTTTTAATTCCCTATTTTTAGGACTCTACATTTTTTATATTTAGTACTTGCCTTTTCTACCACTTTGCCTATTAAAAATTTTTGCAAAAAATTTAAACATATTCCAAATTGTTTTCCTACCTTAACAATGGCCCAATACACTAGTTTTGATGAAATCAATAAAAGGGAACTTCAAGAACTCCTAACAAAACACCCTAACATGCAAGATGACATGCTCAAAATACTCCAAGAAGAACAACAAAGAGTAAACAATGATCAATCTTCTCAAACCATAGAGCATCTAGTTACAAAGGACACTATGGGGGCAATTATGTCTCAATAATCCCTATAGCAGCCCAACCTTCTTATTTACCACCAACTACAACTAGTACATCTTTGCCTCATGATGTGCCAACCCTTGTGTAAGAGGTAAAATATCTTCAATATATGGTGATACATCTTGAGCAAGGTGCCTCTATATTTAATCAATATTTGGATTCTTTTACTATTTTGCATACACCATTGGCATGTCACATTGCTTCGACACCCTTGTCAAAAGGTTTTATTCAACCCAAGCTTACTATATATGATGGTAAGGGTGATCAAAGACACATTTAAGAGATTTTCACATAGAATTCTTGGACTGACTGGCTACCTACCAATATATTTCAATGAAACCTAAAGTATTATGCTTCAAAATGGTTCTATAGTTTACCGAATCATTTAATCAGTGCATTCAATCTTTTAGCCAACATGTTCCTAGCTCATTTTAGCATTAACATTGGTGACAAGGTTTTATATTCCCAAGTTACATAATAGAAACAAAGGTCAAATAAGAATCTCATAGATTATGTTCTTCAATATAAGACTATCTTGGATAAGATGATGATCAAGAGTTACAAGATCTCTTCAAACAGATTCTCTTACCAGCTTTGCATGAATAAATTATGTTCAAAAGATTCTCTTCCTTCACTGAATTATGTCACACACTAAAGGAAAGAGAGGTCAAGTTAATTTCAATGGGAAAACTCAAGTACACAAGTATCTCAAAAATAACCAACAAGACCCAGAATCAACTGATAGTTAATATGACTTCAGATCGCCCTCAGTGTGTGGTTTTATTAGCACCTCCTTAGTGTACATTTACCAATCTACCAGTTTCTCTAGCCAAATTTGTATAGTAGTTATTGGAATGTAACATCATATCTCTACCTCTTATTCAAAAATTTGACCCAAAAAATCCTCTTTGACAAGGACATGATCAACATGCATTTTGTGAGTTTCACGGGGCACCAAGCCATATAATAAATAGATGCATTGGTTTGAGACACAAGATACAAGATTTAATAAATGGAAATCATATTGATTTTTGAAATTCAATTGAGCCTCCTCAATCAAATCAAACATAGGATAAAGCATTGAAAATATTTTTAGATCCCTTTTTGTAGCATTCAAAATAGGAGATAGGGGACACAGTGGGGGTTCACCATACATATCATGCACATCCACCACTAGATACATATAGGGCACCTTCAATTGAGTTACATCCTTTGAACAACATGATTGGTGTATAAAATTATAGAGTTATAGCTAGACCTTCCATCTCCTTCTAAGAGCAAGAGATCATCTAAGATGATTTGGATTATCATGCACTCTTTATTAGAGCTTACATTCATAATCATCCTATTCATAGTGTTTTTTATTGATAATGGATCTAGTGTAAACATGTGGACTATGAAAATACTATAGTATTTGGGATATTCAAAGTAAAATATTACTCTAATAAACATAGTTATCAACATATTCAGTGGGCACATATAGAGTTCATTAGGTGAGATTGTACTTCCTTTATAGGTTGGTCCAACACACATGGCCATAGCATTCACTATTGTTCCCAGTGTAAGAGTTTTTGATATGATACTTGGTCAACCATGGATTCAGAAACTTCAAGTAGTACCTTATACAATTCATAGATAAATGAAATTGATTCACACTGATGAAGTTATTATAGTTAGTAGAGTTACATATGAGTTACCACTCCCCACTTCAGATCCATCTATTAGTCCACAGTCACCAGTTTTAACTTTGACACCAGTTACAGTTTCTCCACTAGTTCCAGTTATTCCTCTAATATACATTTAGACATAGTTGAGGCATCCATCACCAACATAGAGTGTTCATACACCTCTATAGCTTTAGGATTCTAGATAGCTTCCAGCTACAATGTTCACACCTAGGGTAATATCATTCATATCTCATGCATCTACTCATAGATCACATGTTTAGAGAACCTCTAATACTCTATGGGTCCTTAAGAACCCTATAATTGCATCCACTTATTAGATTTACAATGGGACCCCATAGTTAGTTTCTACTTTAGATATTTTAGAACATTTATAATATATACAAATTTCAAAGCCATAATCTCAGCATTTCTATCACAGTTCATGATCATGCATGATTCCTCTCCTTGATACATGACACCATGATAGGGAGTCTCTCATGAGACTCATCAGTTAGTATCATCTTTTCCTAGCTTACATGTACAACTTCATTATACATATATTATATCAAAAAATTAAAAAACATTCAAATTTTCTCAAAACACAAAAATAATATAACATTTCAAAAAAATACCAAAAATAATACAAAATATCAAAATCCAAAAATAATAAAAAATTTCAAAATCCAAAAACATTCAAATGTCACAAACACAAAATCATCTTGATTGTATGCATCCTCCATGTTTTACATTTCTACTACTATGTTAGAATTACATTTTTTATTCTATGCTATTGTTTGTCAATTTATTTACATTATCATGCTTCACTTGATCTTATTTAAGTGTGTGTAGTGACTTCCAGACCCTTGATTGCTTCACCTTACCCATTGAGGGGGCATCCTATTCCTGCATGCGAGATGAACATTGATATATCTTCTTTTTAGGGGAATTTTCTACCTGAATACACCATCTAGGTTATGTTATTTCTACACCACACTCTAGTTATCATGTTGATATACATTATTTATTAGCTTACATAGATTACTCTATCAACACTCACTAGTATTTAGCACTTGTGTATTTTTTGCATATACCTAATCTTGTACTAACATATCTTGCATACTTTAACTCTTTCTTTGATTAGTTATATGTGCTTATATTTTATACTCTTTGCATGCTTTATCTTTTTACTTAGCATAGCTTGATGTGATTACATTCCCAGTTTTTACTTATTTCTGATATGTGCTTTAAGACATTTGCCAATGTCCTTTGCTTCTATTCATGCATGTGCCTTTGGAGATTTACCAATGTCCCTTGCTTGTACTCTTCTATGTGATTATGGATTTCATGCCAACTTACTTGTTTCAACTATATGTGTATTTGGCATTTAAACATGCCTTGTATGCTTGTTTTCTAGTTTGAGTGACATGTGCACATGTCCCTTGTTTGCTTGGCCCCTTGGCTACTCTTGTATGCTTCTTGATTCTTGCCTTGTGTTCTTTTCTCTCGATTAATTTTGATTGTTTGTAATTCTAAAATCTAAATCATGCATTATCTTACTTCTTGGATGCCATGATGGACATCATGTTCCATCCCTCCATGACAACTAATAATTAACAACTAACACTTTCAGTTCTAGTTTAATATATTGCACATGATTTTACATTGTTATATATATCTAGGCATACCCTTGTTGATCTAACAATCTCTCAATATAAACCATGCTATATCTTGAGATATCTTTTCAATTATCATTGCTATATCATATATTTTGTAGCATAACACACTTGTAGGGCTCTTTCTTCTATAGGTAGTCATTGCAAGGTCTCCATTCCTACCCTCAGAAGAGGGGGAAATAAATAGGGGTTTTATCATAGAGATTAGAGCTCCTATCAAGTAAAAAATCTAGTTTTAGAACACTCAAAATAACAACTAGACATCAAACTAGTCAGAACAAACTAGGTAGATAGTCAAGAATCTAGAATAGTCATCAGATTTGGCTCAAGACAACAACACCAAGACTAGACTATAGTACCAATGGAGCTACTATCCATTTTTAGTGATCCTATCCAAATAATAGAATTTATAGAATAGGCAAAAAAATAGGTTCATCTACAAATTTAAACAACCAGACCAGTTCAGAATCAATAGTTTTAGTACACATTTTACTCAGAGAATCCATATAAAGGGGGAATCATACAAAGCATGATGGCTATCACTTCTAGTTTTTGATATGGAAGTTTTTATAAATTTTAGATTAGAATTTATGTTCTAGACATCAGTGATTGGGGACAATATGCATGGCACATTTGTTTCTTTTCTTTCCTAGTTTTACATTGTCTAGACATTCTTAGTAGTTATGTGCCTTATTCCATCTACAGGTGGTTAGAATAATTTTGGAGTAGATTTCATACAATCCTACCCTCTACATTATCAAGTGCCCAAATTCCCAAGTGGTTTCCACATAAGCTAGATTCTCAATTTTGGAGTGGCTTTCATATAACCCTAATCTCAATCTTTTGGAGTGGCTAAGAGTGGCATAATTTCTAGCATACATTCGACTATCCATGCCAACATTGTTAAATCATAGTACATTCATGGGCTTCAATATCCATCTCATAGAACATACATTTCATACCAATATCAATTCATAGCTTCACTTCATGGGGCAACAATGGATTCAAAGGACTAGCTAGCCTTTGTATTCTTGAGCCACCTATTTAGAGGGATTAGACACACAATATAAACATCAATCAACAAATGCATGACCACCTAGCTTTATTTAGTGGGAAATTATGGAGCCAAAAGGCCAACCTTTTCATTCTTGAGCCACTTTCGAGGGAATATAACATTTAACTCCATTCATGATATTACTCTTGGTATAACATCATCCAACATTACTTAGTATCAAAATAGGTTTTATATTGGTCTACGTACCTGGTGAGGTGTATTCATTACTTTATTTTCCTCTCTCTCTCATACCAAACTTTGTACATTCTTATTTTAGATATAATGTATCTAGTAAGAACTGATCTACTTTTATCTTTCTTGTAGATTCAAACTTCATAGGGTGCTCTCTCTATGCACAACCCAACATTATGAGCTTCACCCTTATAGGTAAGATTAGGTATGTTTTATCTTTTTATTTTATCCTAGTATTTCACTTTGCTACATCACTAGAATAAAGGAGAGGGCCAAATGTAGTCATATAAAATGCAAAAATTAGTAACTTGAGCATGGCTAATGACACCCAACCCATAATTCCCTCTTGCTTGCTCTCATGACCCTCACAAGCTTATTTTCACTAATTCCTAATCATTCATAGCCTTTTATACTTAATCTCAATTGAGATAGGACCCTCTTTTCATGACCAATCCATCCCCTCAAGTCTTATACCCTCAAGACAATTGTGCCCAACTTGGACTATATTGCTAGATCCTAGGGTTTCCCCTTTTTGATGCTCCTATCTAATCACATTTTGAGCCTGGATTACCATTTTTCTCCAATTCCTCCTCTTCATTGTGTCAGCTTAGCATGATTATATTTAACCCATAACCAATAAATCAATATATAAGTCCATTCGAAGATCATTTATAAAGGGTTGGCAAATATCAAAAAGCAAGTAAGAATACAAATAAGACTACTCAAGCACATTTCCCTATTATTTGAATACAACCATCCAATACTATTTCTAGCTTATTAAAATTACTACACCAGTCCCTAGCCATCTCAATTACATCTAGTCTAGTATTATACATCTTCATACACTTAATTACATAAAACACATCAATTAGGAGAACTACATATGGCATGATCCCTCTTCAGAGTATTGGTATGTAGGTATCATGCCCACACATAGGGTGTGAAGCACGTCCAATGCATCTTACACACACTAACCCTCCCATTTTGCTCAAAATTGATTAAATCATAATGGAAGATAGGGTTTGAAGAAATAATTTTCTCTACAAGGAGATCTATAGATTTTTGGCTCCCAAAACTTTCAGAGATAAGGTCACACAGACTTGCTAAACAAAACCCAAAAATTTTAGATCCTTAGGACAAAAATTCTAGATAAGGACTACAACACTAGTGCCACTCCTATCTACTTTTGGCACTCCTATCTAATGAAAAATGAAAGGCATAATCCTATTTGTGATAGTTTCCCAAGATTTCTATTTGAATATTAGATCTTGTCTTAATTAGATAAACATAGTTTAAGATAAGTCTTATTTTCTCTCCCTTATTATTTTTAAAAAGTTTCTAATTGCAGTCAAAATAGATAAATTAGTAGCTTATTTACCACATAATATTTACTAATTTATCAATCCAAACCCTTTAACTAAATTAAGAATAAAACCCCAATTATTCTTAAAATTGTTAAATTATTTTGGGTAAGAGAGAGGAAGAGAAAGGAATGAATACACCTCATTAAGTACGTAGACTAATACAAAACCTATTGTGATGTCTAGTAATGCTCAGTAATGTTGAGTAATTATGGATGATGTTATACCAAGATTAATATCATGAATGGAGTTGAGTGCTCGATTCCCTTAAAAGTGTCTCAAGAATGAAATGGTTGGTCCTTTGTCTCCATTGTCACCTACTAAGTGAAGTAGGTGGTCATGCAAGTGTTTATCAATGTTTGGACTATGTGTCCAATCCCTCTGAATAGGTGGGTCAAGAATACAAAGGGTAGATAGTCCTTTGGCTCCATCAATTCCCCATGAAGTGAAGCTATGAACTGATATTGGTATGAAATGTATGTCATATGAGATGGCTCTTAAAACACATGAATGTACTGTGATTTGAAAATGTTGACATGGATAGCCAAATGTGTGATGGAAACTAGGCCACTCTTGGCCACTCCATCTTTCCTTATTCCCAATTATTTGAAGTTAATGATCTCATTCTCAAATAAAGTATTCACAATGTCAATGCCAAATAAGAAATCAAAGGTAAATTCAAACTAAATTGGCTAGGTCCATACATCATTACTAAAAATCTTATCCCTAAAGTGTATCATCTAGCTTGAAGGAAAGAAAATCAAAAATCCAATGAATATTATGCATCTACATAGATTCTATGTATAGTATGGCATTCCACACATCACTTTTTACATTATTTTTTTTACTTGATTTTACATAATTTCCCTATGATTGATTATACATATCTCAAATATTATCAAAAGATAAAAAACATTCAAATATTTAAAAATATAAAAACATACAAATCACTCAAAAATACTAAAAACATTTTTATCATATGCATTATCCATGCTTTACATTTCTAATATCATGTTAAACATATATTTGCTATTCTATGCAATTGTTTATCAATTTATCTACATTACCATGCTTCACTAGATCTCTTTTGAGTGTGTGCAATGACATCCAGCTCTTTGATTGCTTCACTCTACCGATTGAGGGGGCATCCTACTCCTAAATTCAAGATGCACATTGATATATCTTCCCCTTGGGGGCATCTTATACATGACTACACCATCTAGGTTATGTCATTCATAAACCACACACTCTCATTATCATGTTGATGTACATTATTTACTAGCTTACATAGATTATTCTATTAACACTCATTAGTATTTAACACTTGTGTATTTCCTTTCATATAATTAGTCTTGTCCTAACATGTTTTGCATACTTTCACTCTTAATTTGATTAGTTATGTGTGCTTGTATTTTCTAATCTTTACAAGATTTATCTTCTTGCTTAGCATAGCTTGATGTGATTGCATTCCCAGTTCCTACTTATTTATAGTATGTGACTTAGGACATTTACCAATGTCCTTTGCTTCTATTCATTTGTGTGTCTTTGGACATTTGACAATGTCCCTTGCTTGTACTCTTCTATGTGATTATAGCTTTCATGACAATTTGCTTATTTCAAATGTATGTATATGTGGAAGTTGAACATGACTTGTATGATTATTTTCTAGTTTGAGTGACATGTGCCCATGTCCCTTGTTTTCTTGGCCCCTTGGCCAATCTTGTACACTTATTATTTCTTACCTTGTGTTCTTATTACTTGATTACTTTTAATTGTTTGCAATGCCATGATCTAAATCATGCATTATCTTTCTTCTTGGATGCCATAATGGACATCATGCTCCATCCCTCCATGACAACTAATAATTAACAATTAACACTTTCAGTTCTAATTCAATATATTACAAATGATTTTAAATTTTTATATCTATCTATGCATGCCCCTGTTGATCTAATAATCTCTCAATATAAACCATGTTATATCTTGAGATATCATGTCAATTATCATTGCTATATCATATATTTTTTAGCATAACACGTGTAGGTCTTTTTCTTCTGAAGGTAGTCATTATAGGGTCTCCATTCCTACCCTCATAAGAGGGGGAAAAAAACAAGGGTTTTATCATAGAGATAAAATCTCCCCTCAACTAAAACATCTAGTTTTAGAACACTTAGAATAATAACCAAACATCAAACCAGCTAGAATATATAGGATAAAGAGTCAAGAATATAAAATAGTCATTCGATTTAGCCTAAGATAATAGTGTTGAGACTAGAATACAACATTGGTGGTGCTACTATATTTTTCCAGTGCTCCTATCCAAATAGCAAAAAAAATAGAATTTCTAGAAGTAGGTAAAAAAGTAGGTTCAACTACAAATTTGCACAACTAAACCACTTTAAAATCAATAGTTTCAGTACACATTTTTCTCAAAGAATCTAGATATAGGGAGAATCATGCATGGAATGATGTCTTTCACTTCCAATTTTAGATATGATAGTTGGTATAACTTTTAAATCAGAATCCATGTTTCAGACATCAATGATTAGGGGTAATGTGCATGGCACATTTGTTTGTTTTTTTTCCTAGTTCATCATTATCTAGACTATCTCAATAGTTATGTGCCTTATTCTATCTATAGGTGGTTGGAATAATTTTGGAGGGGATTTCATATAAGCCCACCTTCCACATTTCTAACTTCCTAAGTTCCCAAGTGGCTTCCACATAAGCTAGATTCTTAGTTTTGGAGTGGATTTCATTTAAGCCTAATCTACATCTTTCAAAGTGGCCAAGAGTGGCCTAATTTCCAGCATACATTCATCTATCCATGCCAATATTATCATATCATAGTACATTCATGGGCTTCATAAGCCATCTCATATGACATATATTTCATACCAATATTAGTTCATAGCTTCACTTCATAGGGCAATAATGGAATCAAAGGACTAACTAGCATTTGTATTCTTGAGCCACCTATTCAGAGGGATTATACACATAGTCCAAACATTGATAAATACATGCATGACCACCTAGCTTCACTTAGTGGGTGATGATGGAGCCAAAGGGCCAACCTTTGAATCCTTGAGCCACTTTTTGGGGAATTGAGCACTCATATTTGTTCATGATAAAACTCTTAGCACAACATCATCCAACATTAATTATCATTATTTAACATTACTCAACATCACAATAAATTTTGTACTGGTCCACGTACCTAATGAGATTTGTTCATTCCTTTCTCTTCCTCTCTCTTAACCAATCTTGTAAATTCTTATTTTAGATATAGTGTATATAGTAATAACTGATCTACTCTTATTTTTTTCTTTTAGATTCATACTTCACACTATGCTCTCTCTATGCATACCCAACATCACAATAACTTCATGAGCTTCACCCTTACAGGTAAGTTTAGGTATGATTTCTCTTTTTCCTTTATCATAGTATTTCACTTTTCTGCATCACTAGAATAAAAGGGGGTAAATTTATTCATATAAAAATGCAAAATTGGTAACTTTGAGTGTGGATTATGACTCCCAATCCATCAATCCCTCTTGCTTGCTCTCATGACCCTTCTAGGCACCTTTTCACTAATTTATAGTCATTCATAGGCTTTCAATACCTCATTATAGCTTAACTAAGATCCTTTTTCCATGATTATTCCATACCCCTAGGTACCATACACTGAAGACAATATCACTCAACTTGGATTATAGTGCTAGACCCTAGGGTGTCCCCTTTTTGATGATCCTATCCAATCACATTTTGAGCCCAAATTACCTTTTTTTTATTCCTCCTCTTCATTATGTTGGCATACCACAATGTCATTTAACCCATGACCAATAGATCCATATATAAGTCTATTCAAAGATCATTTGGAAAGGGTTGGAAAATATCACAAAGCAAGCAAGACTACTTAAGCACATTTCCTTATTCTCTACATACAACCATCAAATACTATTTATAACTTATTAAAATTCCTACATCAGTCCCTATCCATCTCAAGTACATCAAATCAAACATTATACATATTCATACACTTAATTACATAAATCACATCAAGTGGGAGAATTACATATAGCTTGATTCCTCTTCAGAGTATTGGTATGTAGGCAGCATGCCCACACATGGGGTGTGAAGCACGTCTAGTGCATCTTACACACATTAACCCATCCTCTTCATTAAAATTAGTCAAATCACAATGGAAGATAGGGTGTGAATAAATAATCTACTCTATAGAGAACTCTATATACTTTTGGCAACTGAAACTTTAAAGATAGGGTCACACAGACCTATCGAACGAAACCTAGAAAGTTCAGATCCTCAAGAAAATAGAGATAAACAAGGATTATAGCACCATTTTAATTCCTATACACTTTTAACACTCCTATCCAATACAAAAATGAAAGTCAAAATATTGTTTGTGATAGCATCCCAGTGTTGCACAGTGAATATCAGATCTATCTCAATTAGATCAACATAGTTTAAGTTAAGTATTATTTTCTTCACCTTATTACTATTTTTATAAAGATTCAAATTGTAGTCAAATTAAAAAAATTAGTTTCTTATTTACAATGTATTATTTTTTGATTTATAAATATATACTCTTTAACTAAATTAGGAATAAATGCCTAATTATTCCCAAAATTGTTAAATCATTTTAATATTTTAACAATTTTGAGAATAATTAAGGTTTTTATTCCTAATTTAGTTAAAGGGTCTAGATTGATAAATTAGTAAATAATATGTGGTAAATAATATAATGAATTTTTTAATTTTAATTCAATTTAAATCTTTCTAAAAATAATAATAAGCAAATGAAAATAAGACTTAGCTTAGACTATGTTGATCTGACTAAGACAAGATTTGATATTCACTATGTAGGCCTAGAACACTATTGTAAATAGGATTTTTCATTTTGTTTTTTAATTGGATAGAAGAATTGAAAGTGGACATGAGTGTAATTTTTTTTTTAGTCCTTGTCTACCATTTTTTTTCTTGAGGATCTAAGCTTTCTGGGTTTTATTTAATAGGTATATGTGACCCTGTCTCTAAAGTTTTCATAGCTAGAAGTCTATAGAGATATTTATAGAGTATATTATTTATTAAAACCCTATCATCCATTATGTTTTGGAAAATTTTGAGAAAGGATGGGTTAGTGTGTGTAAAATTTACCAAACGTGCTTTACACCCTGTGTGTGGGCACGCTGCCTATATACCAATACTCCGAAGAGGGATCAAGCCATATGTATTTCTCCCACTTGATGTTATTTGTAAAATTGAGTGTATGAAAATGTAGAATGCTAGAATGGATGTAATTTAGATGGATAGGGATTGGTGTAGGAATTTAAATAAGATATAAATAGTATTGGATGGTTATATATAGAGAACAGGGAAATGTGCTTGAGTAGTATTTCTTGTATTCTTGCTTGGTTTATGATATTTGCCAGCCCCTTTCCAAATGATCTTTGAATTGGCCTATATATGGATCTATTAGTCATGGGATAAATTAAATCATGCTAGGATGACATAATGAAGAGGAATAATTAGGGGAAAATAGTAATTTGGGCTCAAAATGTGATTTGATAAGAGTGTCAAATAGGGGACACCCTAAGGTCCAACACTATAGTCCAATTTGGGTGATATTGTCTTGAGGGTAAGAGACCTAGGGGGATGGAATAAGCCTAGGAAAAGGGTCCTAACTAAGCTAGAATGAGGTTTTGAAAGCTTATGGATGACTAAGAATCAACAAAAAGATGCCTAGAAGGGTCATGAGAGCAAGCAAGAGGGATCTATGGATTGGGAGTCATAAGCCACACTTAATTTACCATTTTCCCATTTTTATATGACTATATTTCCCCCCACCCTTTATTATAGTGATGAATCAAAGTTAAATACTAAGATAAAGGAAAAAGAGAAAGCGTACTTGAAATTACCTGTAAGGGTGAAGCCCATGAAATTGTTGTGATGTTGGGTGTGCATAGAGAGAGCATGTTATGAAGTATGAATCTATTAAAAAGACAAGATTAGATCAATTATTACTATATATGCTATATATAAAATAAGAATGTACAAGGTTGAATAAGAGAGAGGAAGAGAAAATAATGAATACACCTCACTAGGTATGCACACTAATACAAAAATTGTTGTGATGATAAGCAATGTTGAGTAATGTTTGAAGATGTTGTACCAAGAGTAATATCATGAATAAATTTGAGTGATTAATTCCTCAGAAAGTGGTTCATGAATGTAAAGTCTATCCCTTTGGCTCCATCATCACCCACTAAGTGAAGCTAGGTGGTCAGGCGTGTGTTGATTGATATTTAAACTATGTGTCCAATCCCTTTGAATAGGTGGCTCAAGAATATAAAGGCTAACTAGTCCTTTGGCTCCATCATTGTCCAATGAAGTGAAGATATGAACTGATATTGGTATAAAATGTATGTTGTATGAGATGGCTCCTAAAGCCCATGAATTTACTATGATTTAAAAATATTGGCATAGATAGCTAAATGTATGCTAGAAACTAGGACACTCTTGGCCACTCCAAAAGATAGAGATTTGGCTTATATGAAAGCCACTCCAAAATTAAGAATATATCTTATGTGGAAGCCAATCAACAACTGAAAAAATCAAGAATGTGTAGGGTAGGCTTGTTGAAATCCACTCCAAAATGATGGCAACCACCTATAGATGGAATAAGGCATGCACTCACTAAGAATGTTTGGATTATTTTGAACTAGAAAAGAAAATAAATAAATGTGTCACACACATTACCCCCAAACATTAATGTCTAGAACATGGATTTTAATCTAGAAGTTATACTAACTACCATATCTAAAACTAGAAGTGAGAGTTATCATGCCATGCATGATGCCCCTTATATTTAGATTCTTTGAGTAAAATGTGTACTAACACTGCTAATTTTGAATTGATCTAGTTGTGTAAATTTGTAGATGAACTTAATTTTATGTTTATTTCTATAAAAAAAAAATTCTATCATTTGGATATGAGCGCTAGAAATAGATAGTAGCACCATCGATGATGTAGTCTAGTCTTGACACTATTTTACTACGTCAAATCTAATGACTATTCTAGATTTTTGACTATCTGCCTGGTTTATTCTAACTAGTTTGATGTCTCATTATTGTTTTGAGTGTTCTAAAACTATATTTTTTTATTGGTAGGAGCTATGATCTCTATGAAAAAACCCCTGTTTGTTGCCCCCTCTTCTGAGGGTAGGAATGAAGACCCTATAATGACTACCCTCAGAAGAAAGAGCCTTATAAATGTGTTCTATTGTAAAATATACAATATATAAATGATAATTAACAAGATATCTCAGGATATAGCATGTTTTGTATTGAGAGATTATTAGATCAATAGGGGTATGACTAGATAGATATAACAATGTAAAAGCATGTGTAATGTACTAAACTAGAAATAAAAGTGTTAATTGTTAAATTTTGGTTGTTATGAAGGGATGAAAAATGATGTCCATCATGGCATTTAAGAAGAAATATAATGTATGATTTAGATCATGACATTACAAACAATTGAAATTAATCAAGCAACAAGCACACAAGGCAAGAAGCATATAAAAGTGGCCAATAGGATAAACAAACAAAGGACATGGACACATGTCACTCAAACTAGAAAACAAGTATACAATGCATGTTTAAATGCCACATATACATATAGTTGAAATAAACAAGTTGGTGTGAAAGCCATAATCACATAAAAGAGTACAGGTAAGGGACATTGGCAAATGTCTAAAGGCACAAAAATGAATAGAAGTAAATAACAATGGAAAATGTCCTAAGGCACATGCAGGAGACAAATAAAAACTAAAAAATGCAATCACATCTAGCTATGCAAAACAAGGAAGGAATGCATGTAAGAACTAGAAAATAAAAGCACATCTAACTAATCAAAGCAATCATGAAATTATGCAAGACATATTAGTATAAGACTAGGTATATGCAAATAAATATACAAGTGCTAAATATTAGTGAGTGTTGATAGAGTAATATGTGTAAGCTAGTAAATAATGTACATCAACATGATAAATAGAGTGTGTGGTATAGGAATGGCATAACCTAGATGGTGTATTCATGTAGAATACACCCCCAAGGGGAAGATATATCAATGTGTACCTTGCATTCAGGAGTAGGATTCCACCTTAATGGGAAGAGTGAAATAATTCAAAGAGCTATATGTCACTGCACACACTCAAAAGATATCAAGTAAAGCATGGTAATGTAGATAAATCAACAAACAATAGCATAAAACAATAAATTAAGTCTAACATAGTAGTATAAATTTAAAATATGGAGGATGCATACAATCAAGATGTTTTTGTGTTTGTGACATATTTGAATGTTTTTGGATTTTTAAATTTTGTATTATTTTTGGTATTTTTTTGAAATGTTATATTGTTTTTGTATTTTGAGAATATTTGAGCTATGTAAAAGTAGTCATAGGGAAATTATGTACAATCAAGCATAGGAGACTATATAAAAGTAGGATAAGAAAAGGTGATACTAATAAATGAGTCTCATGGGAGACTCCCTATCATGGTGTCCTATATCAAAGAGAGGAATCATGTGTGATCAAGAAACATGATAGAGATTTTGAGACTGTGGCTGTAAAAGATGTATTTACTATAAATTCTTTGAAGTCTCTAAAGTGAGAACTAACTATGGGGTCCCCCTATAACTCTAAGAAGTAGATGTAACTATATGGCTCTTAGGGACCCATCTGGTAGTAGGAGAAACTCTCTAAACATGTGCTCTATGTTTAGATGCATGAGATCTCAATGAGACTACCCTAGTTGTGAACACTATAGCTAGAATCTGTCTAGAATCCTAAAGTTATGGAGGTGTATGAAACCTATGTGCTGGTGATGGATGCCTCAATTGTGTCTAAATTTGTACTAGAATAAGAACCATAACTAGTGGAGAAACTATAACTGGTAGCAAAGCTCAAACTGGTGAGTATGGAAAAGTAGATGGCTCTGAAGTGGGGAGTGATAACTCATATAAAACTCCACCAACTATAATAACCTAATTAGAATGAAGGAATTTTATGCATATGTGAACTATAGATGGTACTAATTGAATTTTTTGAATCCATGGTTAACTAAGTAACATATTGAAAACTCCTACACTGGGAACAATAGTGAATGGTGTGGCCACATGTGTTGGACCAACCTATAAAGGAATTATAATCTCACCTAATGAACTTTGTATGTGTTCATTGAATCTATTGATAACTATGTCCATAGGGTAATATCCTTCTTCAAATATCCCAAATTCTATAGTAATGTCATAGTGCACATGTTTACACTAGATCCATTATCGATAAGAACACTATGAACATCATGATTATGAATGTAAGCTTTGATAAAGAGTGCATGATAATCTAAATCATCCTCAATGATCTATTGTTTTGAGAAGGAGATAGAAGGTTGAGATAGAACTCTAGAAATATATACACCAATTATGTTGTTCAAAGGATGTAACTCAACTGGAGGTGCTTTGCATGTATCTGGTGGTGGATGTGCATGATATGCATGGTAAACCTCTAATGTGTCGATTGTGTCTTATTTTAAATGATGCAGAAAAGGATATAAAAATATTTTCAATGCTTTATCCTATGTTTTCTTTGCCTGAGGAGGCTCAACTAAAGTACTAAGATTAATATGATTACCATCTATTAAATCCTATATCTTGTATCTCAAACTAATGCATCTATTTGTTGTATGGCCTAGTGCCCTATGAAACTCACAAAATGCATGCTAATCATATCCTCATAGAAGAGGCTTTATTGGGTCAACTTCTTAAATAGGAGGTAGAGATATGATGTTACATTTTAATAACTACTATAAAATTCTAGCTAGAAAATTTTGTAGATTGATAAATGTATGTTGAGGAGGTGATGATAAAACCACACATTGAGGGGGTTCTAAAGCTACATTAACTTTCAGTTAATTCTAATTTTTTTTATCATTAACCTTGAATTTATATGTGACTTTATTGTTACGCTTGTTGGTTCTTTCTAAGATACTTGTGTACTTGAGTTTGCCCATTGAAATTAACTTGACACTTCTTTCCTTTAGTGTGTGACATAATTTAGTGAAGGAAGAGAATATTTTAAACATAATTGATTCATGCAAATTTTGAAAGAGACTCTATTTGAAAAGTTCTTGTAACTCTTGATTGGCCATGGGGCTAGTCATATTAGCCAAGATAGTCTTATATCTAAGAACATAATCTGTGAGATGCTCATTCGACCTTTATTTCTATTGTAAAACTTGGAAATATAAAACATTGTCACCAATGTTAATGCTAAAATGAGCTAGGAACATGTTGGCTAAAGGATTGAATGCACTAACTGACTGATTTGGTAAACTATAGAGCCATTGTAAAGCATAATCCTTTAGGCTCTGTAGAAAGAGATTGGTGAGTAGCTAGTCATTTGGTACATAGTCCAAGCATGCTATGTGAAAAGCTCTCAAATATGTCTCTAGATCACCCTTGCCATCGTAAAAAACAATCTTGGGTTGAACAAAGCCTTATGGAAAGGGTGTAGAAGCAATGTGACGTGTCAATGGTGTATGTAGAAGAGCATAAGAATTCAAAACGTGTGTATGTCTAGAGGTACCTTTCTCAAGATATAGCACCTTAGATTGAAGAGATATTACCTCTTGTACAAGGGCTACCACATTAGGAGATAAATATGTACTAGCTATAGTTGGTGGCATAGAAGAAGATTGGGCTACTATAGGGGGATTTTGAGACATAGTTTCCCCTGTAGTGTCATTTGTAACTAGATGCTCTATAGGAATTGAAAACTCAACTTGTTTAGTATTTTTGATTTCCATGAGAGATTGTAATATAAGAGTATGATCTCAAGGCTATTCCTTGAGTCTTTCTTTAAAACTTTGGAGAATCAAATCTTTGTTAAGTACAACTTCATTATCAACAATGGGTGGAAGTGGATCAATAGTCTAATGTGTTGGAGCATGACATTAATGTGTACATCATCATTGTTATTCTCATATTGCTCATTGTTTGAATTATTATCATTGAAATTAGTGTAATCTAGATGTGTAAAATCTATAGCTAGAGTCTGAACTGGTTGTTTATCCATAGTATATGGTTGAGTTAAATGAATCTAGGTGAATTCATGAGGATTGCCACTAATTCTTTCACTTCATCTTGAAGGAAGAGATGTAAGTAAATTAGGTGGCATAAGGAAAAAAAATTGGATAATATTATAAAAGATTAAATGGATATAATCTAAACAAGGAACTGGATCATGCATAAAAAGGATATGGAGGTTACAAACATATAAGGTGATACATCAAAAAGCAATGGGACCTAATATATGCAATTAAGGTTTGACGAATAATTATTTTGAAATTTTACTATGAAAATTTGAAATTGAAAGTGAATTTTTGAGTTAGATATGCAAGTTAAAAATCAAAAATTTATAGAAAAATATGTGATTTAATGGGACCTAGTATTTGCAACTAGGGTTTTAAAAAATAAATATTTTTGAGAATTAATATTGAATTTTAAAATTTGAAGTAAATTTTTTATTTTAATATGTTAGTAAAAAATAAAAAATTATTGGGAAAGTACTGGGACCTAGTATCGGCAACTAGGGTTTGAAAGAAAATTATTTTAAAATTTAATACTAAATTTTAAAATTTAATACTAAATTTTAAAATTTGAAATGAATTTTTGATTTAAATATTCAAGTAAAAATTCATAATTTATAAGAAAAATCAATAGGAATTTTACCCTAGGGTTTCTAGGGTTTTTGATTTGTTTGAAGTAAGTTGGGTTCACCAAATGTTTGGGAATAATTAAGGTTTTATTCCTAATTGAGTTAAAGGGTGTGGATTGATAAATCAATAAATAATATGTGGTAAATAAGCTAATGATTGTGTAATTTGACTATAATTTGAATCTTTATAAAAATAGTAATAACGGGAAGAAAATAAGACTTAGCTTTAACTATGTTGATCCGACTAAGATAAGATCTGATATTCAATGTGTAGGCCTAGGGAACTATCATAAATAAGATTATTCCTTTTATTTTTTGATTAGATAGGAGTGAAAAAACTAGACATGAGTGGTACCAACACTGTAGTCCTTGTCTACCACTATTGTCCAGAGGATCTAAGCTTTATAGGTTTTGTTTGGTAGATCTGTGTGACCTTGTCTCTGAAGTTTTGATAGCCAAAAGTTTGTAGAGTTCCTTGTAGAGTAGATTATTTCTTAAAACCCTATCTTACATTGTTCTTTGACCAATTTTAAGAAAGAGGAGGGAGGATTAGTGTGTGTAATATGTACTAGATGTGATTCACACCCTGTGTGGGCACACTTCCTACATACCAATACTTCGAAGAGGGATCAAGCCATATGTAGTTCTCCCACTTGATGTTCTTTATGAAATTGAGTGTATGAAGATGTATAATGCTAGACTAGATGTACTTGAGATGGATAGGGACTAGTGTAGTAATTTTAATAAGCTATAAATAGTATTGGATGGTTATATATATAGAATAGGGAAATGTGCTTGAGTAGTCTTGCTTGTGTTCTTGCTTGCTTTCTGATATTTTCCAACCCTTTATAAATGATATTTAAATGAGATTATATAAGGATTTATTAGTCATGGGTTAAATTAAATCACACTAAGTTGACATAATGAAGAGGAAGAATTAGGGAAAAATAGTAATCTTGGTTCAAAATGTGATTAGACAAGAGTGCTAAATAGGGGAAACCTTAAGGTCTAGTGCTATAGTCCAAGTTGGGTGCTATTTTCCTGAGGGTATGGGACATATGGTGATAGATTAAGAATGGAATAATGGTCTAAACTAAGTTAGAATGAGGTATTAAAAGCCTACAATGACTGGGAATTAGTGAAAATGTGCATAAAAGGGTTATGAGAGCAAGCAAGAGGGATCTATGAATTGGGAGTCATAAGTCACACTTAAGTTACCAATTTGCATTTTTATATGACTACATTTTCCCCCTTTTATTCTAGTGATGCAACAAAGTGAAAAACTATGATAAATGAAAAAGATAAAGTGTACTTGAACTTACCTATAAGGGTGAAGCTCATGAAGCTATTGTGATGCTAGGTGTGTATAGAGAGAGCACATTTTGAAGTATGAATCTACAAGAAAAAAACAAGAGTAGATCAATTCTTACTAGATAAACTATATCTAAAATAAGAATGTACAAAGTTGGATAAGAGAGAGAAATAAAAAGGAATGAATACACCTCATCAGTTATGCGGATCATTACAAAACCTATTGTGATGCTGAGTAATGTTGAGTAATGTTGTATGATGCAGTACCAATTTTAATATCATGAATGAATCTCAGTGATCAATTCCATGAAAAGTGGCTCAAGAATACAAAATCTATCCCTTTAGATCTATTTCCCCTCATTAGGTGAATCTAGGTGGTCATGCATGTATTGATCTATGTTTGGACTATGTGTCTAATCCTTTTGAATAAGTGGCTCAAGAATACAAATGCTAGTTAGTCCTTTGGGTCCATCATTTCCCCATGAAGTGAAGCTATGAAATAATATTGGTATGAAATGTATGTCATATGAGATGGCTCCTAAAGCCCATGAATGTACTATGATCTTAAAATGCTGGCATAGATATCTAAATGCATGTTAGAAACTAGGCCACTCTTAGCCACTTTGGAAGAGGGAGATTACGCTTATATGAAAGCCAATCTAAAAATGAGAATTTAGCTTATGTGGAAGCCACTCAAGAACTTGAGAACTAAGAAAATTGGAGGGTAGGCTTGTATGAAATCCCCTCCAAAATGATGTCAACCAATTTTAGATGGAATAAGGCATGTAACTACTAAGAATGTCTGGACAATGTTGAACTAAAAAAGAAAAGAAACAAATGTGGTGCACACATTTCCCCCAATCACTGATGTCTAGAATATGGATTCTGATTTGGTTTTCATACCAACTACTGTATTTTAAATTGGAAGTGAGAGCCATCATGCCATGCATGATGCCCTCTATATCAAGATTCTCTTAGCAAAATGTGTACTAAAATTGTTAATTTTGAACTAGTCTATCTGTGTAAATCTATAGCTAAACCTACTTTTCTATGTGCTTCTAACAATTTTGGTTTTTTATTATTTTGATAGGAGTGATATAAATGGATAGTAGCAACATTGGCACTATATTCCAATCTTGGTGTTATTGTCTTAGGCTAAATCTAATGATTGTTCTAGATTCTTGACTATCTATTTGGTCTGTTCTGATTGGTTTGATGCTTGGTTGTTGTTCTGAGTGTTCTAAAACTAGATTTTTTGGTTGATAGGAGCTATGATCTATATGATAAAACCCTCATTTATTTCCCTCTCTTCTAAGGGTAAGAATGGAGACCTTGTAATGACTATCCTCAGAAGAAAGAGACCTACAAGTGTGTTATGCTACAAAATATATGATATAGCAATGATAATTGCCAAGATATCTCAAGATATAGCATGGTTTTTATTGAGATATTATTAGATCAATAGGGGTATGCCTATATAGATATAACAATGTAAAATAATGTGTAATGTACTGAACTAGAAATGGAAGTGTTAGTTATTAATTATTAGTTGTCATGGATGGATGGAGCATGATATCCATCATGGCATATGAGAAGCAAGATAATTCATGATTTGGATATTGGCAATGAAAATAATTGAAATAAATCAATCAAAATGCACCTAAGGTAATAATAAAAAAGAATATAAGAGTGGCCAAGGGGATAAGCAAACAAGGGACATGGGTACATGTCATCCAAACTAGAAAATAAGCATACAAGGCATGTTTAAATGCCACATACACATACAGATGAAACAAGCAAGTTGGTGTGAAATTCATAATCACATAGAAGAGTATAGGCAAGGGACAATGGAAAATTCCCAAAGGCACACACATGAATAAAAACAAAGGACATGGGGAAATGTTCTAAGTCACATACAAGAGACAAACAAGAATTGAGAAATGCAATCACAATAGCTACGTAAAGCAAGGAAGGAACACATGTAAAAATTGGAAAATACAAGCACATATAACTAATCAAAGTAAGAGTGAAAGTATGCAAGACTTGTTAGTACAAGACTAGCTATATGCAAATAAATACACAAGTGTTAAATACTAGTGAGTGTCAATAGAGTAATATGTGTAAACTAGTAAATAATGTACATCAACATGATAACTAGAGTGTGTGGTGTAGAAATGGCATAACTTGGATGTTGTAGTCATATAGAATATGCCCCTAGGGGGAATATATATATATATATATATATATATATATATATATATATATATATATATATATATATATATATATATATATATATATATATATATATATATATATATATATATATATATATTAATGTGCATCTTGTGTTTAGGAGTAGGATGCCCCCTCAATGGGTAGAGTGAAGTAATCAAAGAGCTATATGTCACTGTACACACTTAAAATAGATCAAGTGAAGCATGGAAATGTAGATAAATTGAAAAACAATAGCATAGAACAACAAATGTAAGTCTAGCATGATAATAGAAATGTAGAGCATGGATAATGCATACAATCAAAATGTTTTTGGTGTTTTTGAGTGATTTTCATGTTTTTGTATTTTGAAATATTTGAAAGTTTTTGATTTTTTGATAATATTTGAGCTATGTAAATCAATCATAGGGAAATTATGTATAATTAAGTAAAGGAAACAATGTACAAATTTATGTGTGGAATGCCATAGTATGCCTAGAATCTATGTAGATGCATGATATTCATTAGATTTTTGAGTTTCTTTTCTTCAAGTGAAACTAGATGATACACTTTAGGGATAAGATTTTTAGTAATGATGTATGAACCTAGCCAATTTGGTATGAATTTGCCTTTGATTTCTTTTTTGGCATTGACATTATGAAGATTTTCTTTTAGAATGAGATCATTAACTTCAAATTATTTGGTGTAAACTCATTTGTTGTAGGATCATTATATATGTTGTTGGTAGATTTAGAGATGTTCTACTACTTGAATACATGTATGGTCTAACTACTCAAGCTAGTGTAGACACTTTTCATGATACTAGTCATTAGTGAGAATGCCTTTAAGGGAGACACAAAGAGATGGGATTTCTAATTCTAATGGTAAAATTTCTTCTATGCCATATACGAGTGAATAAGGAGTGGATATTTTGGGTGTATGAATCCTTGTGAAATAGGCCCATAATTCAAGGACTAATTTATTATGCCAATGATCTCTAAATTTGGTCATTATTTTGCTAAAAATTTTGTTGATGGTTTTATTAGTGGATTATGCTTGACTATTTCCTTGTGGGTAGTATAGAGTGGAGAATATGTGCTTAATATTATATTTTGAGAAAAATTTCTTGAAAATTTTGTTCTTTAATGATGTTCCATTATCAAAAATGATAGTTTCTGGTAGACTAAAACATGAAATAATGTGGGTTATGAGAAAACTACAAATGTCCTCCCCTATAGTAGATTGAGGTAGAATGGCTTCCACCCATTTTGTAAAGTATTCTATATTTATGATGATGAATTTGTGCCTATAGATAGATTCAAGGTTAATCTTTCCAATAAGATCAAATCCCCATAACATGAATGTCTATAGAGAGACAATAGGTTTTAATTATTGTGAAGGTGCATGCTATAAGTTACTGTGTCATTGACATTTATCACATAACTTTGCATATTTGAAACATTCTTCTTCCATGGTGGGCCAATAGTATTCTTGTTGAAGCAATTTATGTGACATGGAATTTCCACTAAAATGACCACCACACTTACTATCATGCATCTGTGTAAGAGTAATTTTGGCTTCTATTAAATTCAAGCATCTAATCAATTGTCCATCAAAGGATCATTTAAAAAGGTCCCCACCAATGATTACATAATGGAGTGCCTATTTATGTAACTTATGTTTGTCATTTCATGAAAAAAAGTCTTGTGTAATATATTTATTTAGAAAGTTATAGATGTCAGAGAACCATTCTAGAGTTATGGAACTACATGTCATAGCTAGGATGGATAGTGATATCAAATTTGCATTGGATATTGATGGTGATTATAATCACTTAATTGTGAAAATATATTGATCATTATTGATATCGATAGGGATCAAAGAGGTATCACTTGCCATTTAATTTTCATGTCGATTGTCTTTTCTTGGTATACTTTCTATAGAAAAGTAATAAAATTATGATGATAAACATTGTACCATGTTATGATATGGGATAAGATGATCCTATTTTGTTTGATAAACATCATTAACTTGGTTTATCACTAGTTAGGAATCATCAAAGACTTGAATGGATTTGATTTTGAGGGGCTGGGTGGCAAATAGACCTAAGATAAGTGCTTCATATTCTATAGTGTTGTCGATGTAGGAGAAACTTAATCGGTACGCTACATGAACTATGTGACTAAAAGGATTGACAAAGATAATGCCTACCTCTACACTAGATACATAGTGATATCCATCAAAGAACATGGCTTAGGTATCCAAATGAGTAGAATAAGTAATAAAATAATCTCTGAGTGTGTTGTTAATAGGGTTGGTTTCCAAGAGTGGTGGTGTTGCCAAATGGTCTACAATGATTTGACCCTTTATTGATTTCTAGAGGACTATTTTTAAGTCAAATGTTTTAAATAACATAACCCATTTTATGATTCGACCCAAAAGATGTGGTTTTTCCATTAGAAACTTCAAGGGGTTTGATTTTATAATGACCTATGTCTCATTATTAATCATGTAATGTCAAAGTTTTTGGCATGGTAAGAACTAATGCTAGACATAGTTTTTTTATTGTAGAATAATTTTTTTCATAATCAACTAGTGTGTGACTAATGTAATAAACTACTCGCTCGGTATGTTGATCATCATGTTGTGCTAAGAGTGCTCCTAGTGCATGATCTATTACTGAGATATTTAAGAGGAAAGGCTTATCAAGGATAGGTGGTACTAAAATAGGTGGATTAAGAAGATATTTCTTGATTGTATCAAAGCTTTCTTGATAAACTTGGTCCCAAACAAACTTGGTAGCTTTCTTTAATAAATGACTGAAACCCTAAGTTTTATCAACAAGTTGAGCTACAAAATGGTAGATTACTTGGATATTACCTTGTAGGGATCAGAATTGTTTTAAGTTCATGGGTGGTGGCATATCGATAATGGCTTTAAATTTCTTAGGGTCAACCTCTATGACACACAAAAAAATAATGAAACCTAAGAGTTTACCTAATGTGACTCTAAACACACATTTTTGGGGTTTAGTCTGACATTGTATTACATGAGTCATTGAAAAATTGTTTGTAAATCAATAACATGATGTTGTCATTGTTTGGATATATCTAGTATATCATTAACATAATCCTTGATAATATGGTGAATCAAATCATGAAATATTTGTGTCATGGTATGTTGATATGTGTCTCTGGCATTTTTTAATCTGAAGGGCATGACAATATAATAAAATGTACCCTAGGGTGTTGTAAAAGATGTTTTCTCTTGATCTTCTTCAGAAATATTGATTTGGTTGTATACAATGAAGCCATCCATAAATGATAACATGTCCTACATGGATTTGGAATCAAAGATCATGTCAACATTGGGCAAGGGGAAATCATATTTTGGGAATGTTTTATTTAAATCTCAAGAATCAAAACACCATCAAGTTTGCCAATAATGTATACAACGATCCTACAAAAAATGAGTTCACATTAGAGAATTAAAGTTAGTGATCTCATTTTCAAAGAAAATCTTCGTAATGTCAATGCCAAAGAAGAAATCAAAGGAAAATTCAAACCAAATTGGCTAGGTCCATACATCATTACTGAAAAGTTTAACTCTAAAGTGTATCATCTAGCTTCACTTGAAGGGAAAAAACTCAAAAATCCAAAGAATATTATGCATCTACGTGGATTATATGTATAGTATGGCATTACACAAATCACTTCATATATTATTTACTTTACTTGATTGTACATAATTTCACTATGATTGATTTTACATATTTAAAAAATTATCAACAAATAAAAACATTCAAATATTTCAAAATACAAAAACATGCAAATCACTTAAAAACACCAAAAACATTTTGATTGCATGCATTATCCATGATTTACATTTCTACTATCATGATAGACTTACATCTATTATTCTATGCTATTTTTTTAAATTTATCTACATTACCATGATTCACTTGATCTCTTTTGAGTGTGTGTAGTGACATTTAGCTATTTGATTGCCTCACTCTACCCATTGAAATAACATCCTACTCTTAAATGTGAGATGCACATTGATATATCTTCCCCCTGGGGGTAACATGCATGACATGAGGGCTCTCACTTCTAGATAAAAATCCATTTTATAGACATCAATGATTAGGGCCAATATGCATGGCACATTTGTTTATTTTCTTTCCTAGTTCAACATTATCCAAACATTCTCATTATTTACATTCCTTATTCCATCTATAGGTGGTTAACGTCATTTCAGAGTGGCTTTCATACAAGCCTACCCTCCACATTCCTAAGTTCTCAAGTTTCTTCCATATAATCTAGATTGTTAGTTTTGGAGTGGCATTTATATAAGCCTAATATCCATATTTTGGAGTGACCAAAAGTGGCCTAGTTTCCAACATACATTCAACTATCCATGCCAACATTGTCATATCATAGTACATTCATGGGCTTTAGGATCCATCTCATATGACATACATTTCATACCAATATCAATTCATAGCTTCAATTCATGGGTAAATGATGGAGCCAAATGATTAGTAGCCTTTGTATTCTTGAGCCACCTATTCAGAGGGATTGTACACATAGTCCAAACATTAGTCAACACATGCATGACCACCTAGATTCACTTGGTGGGTGATGATGGAGCTAAAGGGCCAACCTTTGCATTCTTGAGACACTTTTCAAGGAATTGAGAACTCAACTCCATTCATGATATTACTCTTGGTATAACATCATCCAATATTAATCAACATTACTCAGCATCACAATAGATTTTATATTAGTCTATGTACTTGGTGAGGTGTATTCATTCCTTTCTCTTCCTCTCTCTCTTATCTAATTATGTATGTTCTTATTTTAGATACAGTGTATCTAGTAAGAACTGATATACTCTTATTTTTTCTTACAAATTCATACCTCACAACATGCTCTCTTTGTGCAAACCTAGCATCACAACAACATCATGAGCTTCACCCTTACAGGTAAGTTCAAGTATGTTTTCTCTTTTTCCTTTATCCTAGTATTTCACTTTGTTACATCACTAAAATAAATGGGGGGGGGGGGAGAATGTAGTTATATAAAATCCAAAAATTGGTAACTTGAGCATGGCTAATGACACCCAACCCATAGGTCCCTCTTGTTTTCTCTCATGACCCTCACAAGCTTATTTTCACTGATTCTCAGTCATCTATATCCTTCTATACATGATCTTTGCTGAGCTAGGGCCCTCTTATCATGACCAATCCATCCCCCTAGATCCCATACCCTCAAGACAATAGTGCCCAACTTAGACTATAGTGTTGGACCCTAGGGTTTTCCCTTTTTAGCTCTCATGTCCAATCACATTTTGAGCCTAGATTACCATTTTTCCTTGATTCCTCCTTTTCATTATGTCAACCTAACATGATTACATTTAACCCATGACCAATAGATCCCTATATAATCCCATTCAAAGATCATTTTGAAAGGGTTGGCAAATATCACAAATCAAGAAAAAATACAAGCAAGACTACTCAAGCACATTTCCTTATTCTATGCATACAACCATCCAATACTATTTTTAGCTTATTCAAATTCCTACACCAGTCCTTAGCCATCTCAAGTACATCTAGTCTATCATTATACATCTTCATATACTCAATTTCACAAATAACATCAAGTGGGATAACTACATATGGTTTGATCCCTCTTTGGAGTATTAGTATGTAGGTAACATGCCCACACACAGGGTGTAAAGCACATCTAGTGAATCTTACACATATTAATCCCCATGTTACTCAAAATTAGTCAAATCACAATAGAAGATAGGGTTTGAATAAATAATATTCTCTACAAAGAGCTCTACAAACTTTTAGATGTCAAAATTCTAGAGATAGGGTCACATGGACCTACCAAAAAAAACCCAAAAAGTTTAGATCCTCAGGATAATAGTACCAAACAAAGGCTATAGTGCCAATGACACTCCTATCCACTTTCAGTGCTCCTATCCAATCAAAAAAAGAAAGGTAGAATCTTGTTTGTGATAATATCCTAGGCCTGCATATTGAATATTAGATCTTATCTCAGTTAGATCAACACATTTTAATCTAAGTCTTATTTTATCCCCCTTATTACTATTTTTAGAAAGATTTAAACTGTAGTCAAATTAATTAAATCAGTAGCTTATTTACCACATATTATTTATTGATTTATCAATCTATACCCTTTAATTGAATTAGGAATAAACCCCCAATTATTCCTAAAATTATTAAAACAAGTAGTCTTTAGGGTCAGATTGAAGGTTCCCATATGGAAAAGGAGGATTTTTGATATATCAAGATGATATTTTAAAATAGAAATATTTTTTAATCTTATTTTAGCATGCTTCAAGTAATTTTGTGATCTATAGGTATGTTAAAGTGAATTTAGAGATTTTTGTTAGCTCTCGAATTTCCTAGTTTTTGCTTAAGAGCTTGCAGGTCCTAGAATGGGTTATAGAAGTCAAGGTTATTAATGGTGTGGAAGCTTAGATCTTGGTCTATAAGTGTGTAATGGTTTTCTCCAGGTGTAAAAGAATTTTCATAGGTAGACATTAAGTGGAAGGTGTTGTGTTGACCTTATTTGTTTTAAGATTCTAGGGTTTTGGGCTCTGCTAGAAAAAATGGTCTACCTTATGATTTGAGGTCTGAGGCTTATTATAATGTTGAATGGGAAAAATGGGTTGTTAAATCAAGATTAATAGAGATTTGAAGGTTTTTGGTTCTCAAGTTATTCAAGTTTTTGTCAAGTTAGAGGCCCAATTGGATAGTAGGTTTGTGAAGGAAGTATATTGAAAACGATGAGTTAGTTGCTAAAAATTGGTGTGCTCAAGGGGAAATATGAGAGTGATCTAGATATGAATTTTTAGGTCTTGAAGTTGTGTATATATAAATTTGTGGGCTATCTAAGTTATAGGTAGGGCTACAAGGAGTCTAAATAGGCCTATTCTTAAAGATTTGCTTTTTGTTTAGTTTCTTTAAAATAAAAAGGCATAAATATTTCAAGGTATGTTCTCAAGTTGGTTCAGTACATGTTTCCTATTTTCTATAAGTATAGATGTAGAGTTGGTGGTCATAGAAGTGTCTTGATAAAGAAGGTTGGTAAGCCTACATTATGGTTCTTCACGGTGTGTGGAGATCTGAAGATGATCAAAAAGTGCAATGGCTTAGACATCTTAAGGGGAGTCCATCTCATATGTTTCTTGGTAAGTTCCATCAATTGTCAAATTTTTATGTGTTTTGTCCTCATTGGTTGTAGTGCTTAGTTGAAGTGAGTGTTAGCATGGAGTAAGAAGGATGTTGTTAAGGCAAGAAGATGTAGGCTCAAATTAAGGGGGAGTTTGTATCATATTTATAACATGGTCATTTCTGGTATTTTTAGGTCCTCAAGATTAGTCGGTGCCCACTTTGTCATTGTGTCAAAGGGGGAGAAAGTTCTTGTTGTGGGAGTGCTTTGAGACAGAAGAAATGTGAGATGTATATTACTATATATGATGTTTATTGACATTAATGATAAAGGGGGAGATTGTGGAAATATTTTTAGTGATGTCATGCTGATGTCATGGAGGTATCCTACTGTGTGGATGAAGTGATTTAATAGCTTAAGTGACAATCAAAAAGCGTGCAATGTGATTGTCCTAGTGTGCTTAAATTTGGCTTAGTTGATCTTCAATATTGACATGGTTAGAGATGTTTAGGGATGAGTATGGTGATTGAAGCATGTGTAATAGGTTCTTAAGATGATATATATGATTTGAGAATTTATGTGTATAAGTGGTATTCATTTTGTAGTTGATAGTTTTCATCTAGATAGTTTGGGTCTAGTGGTAAAAAATCTAAGAAGGTAGTTTGCTGACATCACCAATGCCACATGTGGATGAGTCAGGGGGAGTTGGTCATATGGTTGTGATGACATTTTTACCTAGTTATTATGTGTTAAATATCATGTCATACACCTAAGTATAGTCAAATATATGTGGGTGAAAATTTGGGCTCCCAATCATTTTGATAATGTTTTCCCCTACTTAGCCAAATTTATAAAGTGGTAAGAAGAGCTGAGTAAACATATTGATGAAGTTATATCTCACACATGAGTATGTTTCAAGAGAAGGTGATCATATGGTTTTGTTTAATTTTATACATAGTTTATTTTTTCTAACTTTTAGGTCAAGCATCGAAGTGTGGGAAAAGATACACATATGCAAAGTTGGGCTCCTAGATAGTTTGACTGTGTTTTTCCATACTTAGCCAAATTTGCATGTGACAATAAAATTTGAGTGGTAATTTTGATGGTACTATATCTTACACATGTGAAGGTGTCAAGAGAAACTGATCATATGGGTTTGTTTAGTTTTGATCATAGTTTATTTATGTTAAATTTGAGATCATACCCTGAAGTGCGATAAAAGTTATGTAGGAGGAAATTTTGCCTCAATAATTTTTTGACATAGTTGGCTCTATGATAGATGTTTTTGAGAATGCATTTTAATGACATTATATATCACACATGCAAAGGTTATAGGAGAAGTTTATTATATGGATGGTTTCTCCTTTGAAAGGTAATCATGTAGTCCAAATTCTAGATCATGCATCTAAGCATCAAAGAATTTATTGAGGTGTAAATTTATCCTTCCAAGCATATTTTAATGGTTCCCATAGTCATTTATGCACATGTTAAAGTTTGAGAAAGATTGACAGTGTGCATTACTCCAAGAAGCTAGAAAGTAGTGAGATGAGGATAGGTGCATGATGTTTAATAATTGAGAAAAGGTATAGGATAAGGATATAATGGTGAGTGAGTGTTTGTATAGATTGATTGAATGGTGTGAGTTGCATGATAAAAACCTGGTTGATCCGTAGAGGTTGATGAAGCACATAACGTCAACATTTCAATATTGCACAATATGAGGTCAAAGTGATTAAGGTTTTACATTTAAGCTTTAGAACCTATGTGTTAAAGATCAATAAAGTGTATTTAATTTGAGCAACGAGGACATGAGATGAAAGCTTTATGTTCAAAGTTTAGTTGTGACCATTGAAATTTAAATATTTGAATTTTATGAAAGGGAAAAACTAGTGTCTAATTTTTGGACCATATATTTGGGTCCAAAATAAATTTGACCATGTAGTAAAAGGCAAAGTGGTAGAGAAATCCAAGGTGCATCTATAAATATGGATTTTAAAATATGGAAGTGTATACAGACAGTTTTTGAGCTCCAAAGTTGACTATGTTTTCAGATACATTATGTAAGGGACCCAAGAAGATTGTTTGAGCTTGTTTTGATATTGTATCATTATATCATGATGAATTAGCTATTGGGGAGTGTTATAGACTCCATAAGGATTATTTGAGTGTATTATGATGGATTGAAAAATCATATGTAGTATGAACAAAGGCTTATAAGGTGACAATGTGTTCATTTATAATGACCATGTGAACAGAGAAGTGTTTGAACTAATTGGGCTTTAGTAAAAGAGTGTTTTGGTGAATATGATCATTTTAGGATGCCAAAAGGTCATGTGGAATGGGTCTATGATGTTGTAAAGTGTTCTTATGTTTTTATTTGATCAGATAAGTGTTAAAGAGTTGAATGGGTCTCCATAGGACCTAAAAGTGACTTAGGCCTATTTTGAATTATGATTAAGTGTGACCCAAGTGAGATGACTTAAGGGTAGATTCATGTATTATGGTTGAAAAGGATTAATTTTTAATTTATAATTCAAGATATCTCTATGTATATTGAAATAAAAGATGGTGATTTCTAGATTTTGTGAGCAAGAAAATTGTATGTGAGAAAGTTGGAGAGCAAAGGAAAAGAGAGGAGAGTGAGAGTGCCTAGATATTGGGTTGATGATCAGAAAAGATTAAGGACTATGTATATGATATATAGGTCATGTTTCTGATGATATTATAATGTTATTATAGCTTGAAGTTATGTAAAGAGATTTGAGTGTGCATATGAGGATTGTTTGAGTGAAGAAAAAGAGAGATTGTGGTATGCCTATGTGATAGGATTAAATGAGTTAGAGAGAGAGTTTATGTAGTTGTCAGATAATCAAGATATTCATCATCAATTGTTGAAGACATTAGTTATAAGGTGGAAGTTTTATTTTCAAGGGGGTTCTAAAGGACTTGATCTTCCTTAGGGGCAGTTGCTCCTTATGAAACAAGGTATCACTAAAGACCTTTGGTCAAAAGGACTTGAGGGAACAAGTGGTCAGAAAGACTTGATCATCTTAGGAGAAGGTGATCCTTATGGATCTATTATTTCACTAGGTCAAAAAGACTTGACCGAGGTTCCTAATCAAATGGACTTGATCAGTCTCTTGTTTGTGATATTCTTATAGGAGAATAGTCCATGTTTTTATAGGATTGAGAGTGGGGTTTATTCCCCAAGAGGGTTTCCCACATAGATATTATGTTTTGTATGTCATCTTGCATTATGTTCATTTTTCACTACTATGAATGATATATATTCTTTATGAATGATTGTATTGAATGCTTAATTATATACAAGAGTTTGTAAATTAAATTAATTTTTTTGCCACCATTGATTCACCCCACCTCTCAGTGGATTTTACCTCTAACACATGAACTATCAACCCAAACTATGACTATAATGTAATTTTTCATCACAATGTTGGACGTTCAAGTAAGAGTATGAAGGTATAAGGATCTAGTTGCACTGATGGTGCCACCTTTATGATCTATTACCCCAAAAACACAATAGTAATCACCATAATAGGTACAATGATATTATAAACTACAATCATAGGTTCCACCATAAACATCAGTAGCCCCATCATATAAAATTAAAGGAAAAATAAATTTCCCTATAAAGTGAACCTCACCTCCACTACCCAAGAAGATAATGTGTCAAACAAAGTCTTAGATGGATAATTCAAATGTTATAGAGATATCAGGTGAGTGTGACCTATCAAAAATGGGAGTGAAAGGGTAGGAGGCATTGAATACCTTTTTGGAAGACATCGGGACTGAAGTTTATGATAAGGATGAGGAGAAATATTTTTTATTTTAGAAAGTAGTGCACACCTACCAAGTGAAAAAATGGGTATGGTAGGACCTATGGGTTGAACTCACTCAACCTCCCCCTTTCATTATTGTTGATATTGTAACAAAATAAGAAACTTGAAATAAGTTAGCTTCTAAAATATAATCTAGAGATCCAAATATAGGATCTTATGTTGCACAATAATAACAAAAACAACCTACAAAAGAGATTCCATCACAAACCTTGGTGAAAAATACAAGTACTCATCCTTCAATAAGGTAATCTTAAAGAGTAAAAGAAAGAAAAGACTCTTTTTGAATAAAGTTAGAATAAATGGATGTGCAATAAGAATAATAAACTCATCCATAACCACAAGACCAATTGACAAAGAAAATAAAAAAGAACCAAACTCCTCTACCCATATCTAGGAAGAAGACATGTGCAAAATCATAGCAATTTAATTAGCTTCCTTAGAAGATACACCATCAATCATCAATCTTGACACACTAGAGGTCATGGAGGTCCTTGGAGAAATAATTTTACCTTAGGTTGAGACATAAAAAGAAGTTGTGCAACAACTAGAGGACCCAGAGGAGTAGTAAAATAATGTTTATAAGAAAAGTAAAAAGGAAGAGGGAAAAAATTAAGAAGCAAAAAATAATCCATTGCATAGGAAACACAATGCAAATAATAATAAGCTATGAAAGAAAAATAACAAAAGCAAGAATCTAAGGAAGAGGAACACTAGAATTAAGTTGAATAAGTATAGGTTGTGAAGAATGAAGTCAAATAAGTAGAGGATCATATGAAACAAATTGAATAAGTGGAGGTAAAGAAAAAAAATGAGAAGTAGAGAGAAAATAACAAGAAAAATAAGATACATAATAAAAGAAGGATGAATCAAAAGCACTATCCAAGGCCCAAGAATAAAAAAAGGCCAAAGAGGATCAAGTAAATTAATAAACTAATGGGAAAGCTACCAAAAATAATACAAGGGTTAAGACATAAGCTAAATCTAAAGCTGATGCTAAAGATAAAGCTAAGGCTGAGATGCGAGTCAAAACTCAAGCTGAGGAAGATGCTAAATCTAAAACTAAAGATGAAAATAAAGATACCAAATAATAAGAGGCCCATTCCAAGGAATAATAGACATGTGCATCAAATCATAAGCCAATGACACAACATGTTGTGTAGGAGGAGGATTCATAGTCAAAACCTCAATTCACAAGTCCATAGTTATGGGATGTTCCCTCAACATCCACTTGACTCCCCACTTTTGCACTTCTATTGACATAATTTAAACCAAATTTGGTAGTAATCTATATAACATCCATGGCCCTTGCCTATACTTCACCTTAAATAACTTTGAATATTTCTTAGATGTCATTATCCAAGTAAATTTAAGGTGTAACTATGTTCTAGAAGTTAATTGAACATAAGTTATCAAATTTTGGATAGGGAATTTTTGGGTTGAGAGAGGATAACATAGAATTGAGAACCCATCTTACCAATATACGTCAATTTATCAACAAAATTTACCCAATATTGGTCACACAAGTGCTTGATGATCAATTAATGTCCAAGGATAAACAAATCAACACCCTATTGAAGAAAATCACAAAGGATTAGGTGAATATGAAATGATTGTAAATAATGTGAACCAAAGGGATAGATATAAGGGGATAAATAAATTCAATATTTGATATTATCTAAGAATATGATTAGGTTTTGGATATATTTTCATAAAAATCCAGGAAAGTATCTCAAAAAATGCTAAACTGAAGGTAACATCTCAATAATTCCTTGGATACTAATAAACCTAAGTTTGTAACAAATGATAAGTGAAAAGATATAATGGATGAACAAATAGGTATTGAAGATGAAATGTGTAATTAAATCAATAAATTATTATATTTAAGGGATAATTCAATGAAAAAATTACAAGCTTGACACAATGAATCTATATTCAATACATTTGTGGGCATCCAAGCTCAATGGGATACAAATAAACTAGAAGAGTTGGTACTAGATATTCATATTAAGCTATCAAATGTTAAATCAATCATCACCATTGTATAAGATGATGATTTTTAAAACTTGATGCTTATTTATATTCTAATACACATCTTGATTTCCTTGGTTCATGAAGTGCTAACATACTAGAAGATGTTGAAGTAAAATATTCCATAGATTAATGTTTCCATTACTCAACTTATGCTTGAACCTTAATTAATTCCACCAAAAAATATCAAAAAAATACTATAGTATAAAAATATAGATATGCGGATACAAACATCCACCCAAAAATAACAAGCCCCATTAGGAGACCCATCACACTCAACTGATGCAGTCTAAACATAATCAACTCTAGTAATCAATCAACCTCCAATGCAACCACTTAAACCACACCACAAACCACTAATTATGCATTGATAACCAAAATTTTAAAGTTTTTTCAATTTTTTCCAAGTAGATAGGATAGTCCTAATCATTAGTGTAGGGCCAAGTTAGATGAAAACCTATAAAGGGCTACCACATGGTTATGCTAGTCTATTGAAAACCTAAGAGGATGGTAGAATAGTATTCTACTTAGTTGAAAACTTGAAAAGGTGGATAATTAGAGTGTAAATGGAGAAAAATAGTAATCAACACCTAGAGTGATAACTATGACTATTATTTTTGGCTCATGTTGTCAACTCTAGATTAGGCTTCAGTTTTATCAATTTATCTTAGGATGAGATAATGATTAAGTCTAGGAAAGTGTTGGGTAAAGAACAAGGGAAATAAAAATGGAAATAACATTGATGGACACATGTGCATATTGTATGATTTTGTATTTTATATAATATTTTGTATGTATGTGATGTTGTAAGCATATAAAAAAGAGCAAAGAATATGAAGAGTCTTTCTTTGTGACATATCGAAAGGATATAATATGAAGAGACGATACTATGAAATACTCTATATATAGTGCTTAATTATAATATAAGATGGTTAAGATGTGTGATAAATATTAATATACTAATTATGAATATGGTTTTCCTAAATATCTTTTGCTTTTATATTGTGCACAAGGATTACTTTGTTTTACTTTAAGCTTGTGATTCATTATGCATATGTCGATTGTTTGTTATTTTTTAATTATGTGCTTCTATATAATAAGTGCACCTTTGCCTTTAACTTTGGTTCCTTACATATGAATTATCTAATTCAAATTTTTGTTTGTTATTTACTACATAAACTATCCCTATAATTATCATGTTATGGAGTTTTGTAGGAACCTTTGCTAACACTTATTGTACATATTTGGCTTATATTAGGGTTCTCTTTCATTTTTCCACACTTTTGTTTTCATCATTTCATGTATCACTCTATTACTTTATCTATCACATTACTTTTATCCTTCATATCTCTTGTAGATATCATGTACTACCTTTGGCTTATTCATTATTTAGACATTTTTCATTATTTTTGTCCTAGTCTCTTTATGATTGTTAGGCCTCCATGTACTTCCCCCCTCCTTTGGGATGACCATTTCATTTACCCTTATTTTGGTATGAATACATAATTTAATTATTGATTGTGTTAGATCCCTTATAGGTTATTAAAACTTCCCTAGTGACATTACTATCATAACATAACCCCCATCCCTTTTGAATCATTATTTTACATCCTTATGATCAACTATAAGCATATTCATCACTGCATCAACTTAGTTACATGGATGGATCATGCACGATCCCCATATTTTCATTCTCTCTTTTCACATGAGGCATATGTAGGCTAGTTTTGAGATTAGACACATACATGTGGTTAAGTATATGAATATTTTGACACCATGGTATTTAGGTCCTTTTCTCTAGTGGTCAAGCATAAATATATTTTGTGTTAGCTCTATGTTTCATCCATGTTTAGATTTATGAATTAATATGGAAGTGGAATGACAATGGGAAAAAGGGTTAAAATATGTATAATAAGAAAATAAAAAAATTAAAAGGAAATCACACCTTAAAATTTAGATCACACTAAAATACATGAACTTTGTTTGGCATATCTCATACCCTAGTAAAATCTCAAACTCCAAAATGGGCCTCATGATATATTCTAGATCCATTAAGGTGTACTAGGATAGTAGATAGGGATAGGAAGATCTAATTTTATCACTATTATATCTTCCTACATTCTAGTTCTAGCTATCTTATCACAAAAGTACCCAATCTTCATAATAGACCAACAACACTATAGGGGGTAATGAGGATCAAGGAACATATTGTGGGAAGGTAGGATCATTTAAATTTAATATAAATTATCCTTCATGGGATGATATATATAATTTAATAGTTATTTCAAGCTTTGTGTTCACTAGCTAGAGTGTCCTATGTCCTTGATGTCGATAGCTTTTTGCCTTACCCACATTTCTAGTGTGTCTCATTCCCACTACATATTTACACATCAATCATGTGGTACCTTGCATACATTATTCTCATTATATATTTCTTGATATCCCCTTAATGAATATCACTTTTAGATGATAACCTCCAAGTAGATTAGAATAGGAGGTCTCATTTTATCACTATTATATCTTCCTACAATCTAGTGCCACCTATCTTCTCACAAAAGTACCCAATATTCATAATAGACATACAAAACTATAAAGGGTATTGAGGATCAAGGAAAATGTTATGGGAAGGTAGGATCATTTTAATTTAATGCATATTATCCTTCATGGGATAATATATAGAGTTCACTAGTTAGATCAATCACTGTGTTCACTAGTTGGAGTGCCCTAAGTCTTTGATGTTGATAATTTTTATCCTTTCCCACATGTATGGAGTGTCTCATTCCCACTATAGGTTTATAAATTGATTGTGTGGCACCTTGCATTCATTATTTTCCTCACATTTTTCCTGATACCCCCTTGATGCATATCACTTTTAGCTGATGACATCCTTGATCACATTTATATCAAATTTTTATCCTACTTATGCCTCTTATATTTTAATTTATAAGTTTCATTATAACACCATGTATAGGACCAAGACTTACTCACAAACACACCTTAATTTTAGGTTTTTATACCATCTCATTGTCATACTTGTTAGTATTTAGGTGGTTATGTCTTCCTAAATCATGTTTGAGAGAAATCGCTAAGTTTGGAGTTGTCATTCATTATATCTATTTGATATTCAAGTTATTACAGATTTAACATATCTTACATAGGACATTTTTCATTGAGTATTTCATTTTTTTCTTTATGTTTAACTTCATATGCTTGTATTACTTATTGAAATACATTTCATTGTCTTACATATCTTATTTTGATTTTCCATTCATTGATATTTCATTTACTTACATATATTTGTTTGATTTTTCATTAATATATTTTTCATTTACTTAGATACCTTTATTTGATTTTTCATTCATTGATATTTCATTTAGTTACATATCTTTGTTTGATTTTTCATTCGTTGATATTTAATTTACTAGCATATCTTTCTTCAATTTTATTTCATTTGCATGTAATTTACGTACATATATTTATTTGATTTTTTATTCATCAATAGTCTATTTTACTTCTAATGTTTTACGTATCTCATAATTTGTGGTGTGTTTTACATTAATTTTTATCATTTATTAATTATTTTTTTACATATTTTATTTGTTGATTTTATATCTACTTGAGATTTTTAATTATCATTTTTTATTTCTTTTTTACCACACATTTTATCATATTTTATATAAAAAATAAAATGTACATTATTATAGTGTTTTCCCATATCATGATATTAAAACACTAATGTGTGCTAATAAGAAAATAAACTAGTACATCAATACATAGATAACACCAATGAGTCCTATAAAAGATATATAATATATATAATAGCCCAATTTTATACAAACACATATAAAATACATCATATAGTACAAAAAACTATCTACAATAGTGTATAAAGTTGGATCTTGGCTAGTGATCTACCCTATCCACTAGGAGAGGGATGTGTCCCACTCACTTCAGATACTTATCCTAAATTTTCCATATGCAGACTCTATTGTAGAGTTTGTGTGTATTACTACAAGCCATGGACATATCCCTATAGGTTAACAACCTTTGCCTATAGTGTCACCACCCACCCATCTATGTTCATGTGCATAATATTATCTTAAGGTGATCTCATTAGGCTCATCATCATCAAAATTCAAGAGTTTATGGGGTATAGTTCCCATAAGATCAGGGTGACCATTATAACCTCAATTAGAATTTATGGGATAATTAAAGTGGTTATATTATCATAAGGCAATTCTATTAAAAAGATCAAGGGTGGGTATTTCAAAGACGTGAAATTATTGGAATAGTTCTAAATTACTAGGGTTGGTGTCACCTTGAATATATATATATATATATATATATATATATATATATATATATATATATATATATAACACTTATCAAGAAACTTTACACACTAACATGCATAATAAATGACTTCCATCATTTGATGAGTCTAGTGTCAACCAAAAAAAATGTTATAGTATAATAGAATGTTAAATATCATGACCTTAACTCTAACCATGATGTGATCAACTATGATAAGAAGCCAAACACAACTAATGGGATTATTTTTTCTTTTATTATAGCCTTGACACACACTTTGGGTATAATTAAGGTTGCACTCAGAGTATGCAAGGGTTTTGATGAACTCCAGAGAGGCAACATAGGTACCAGATCCTTCATCTATCAAGATACCCTTGAATTTAATGTCACAAAATTGGACACTAATGAAAAGGGATGGATAATCCTCATGAAATAGGATTTTTTAGGAATCATATAAGTAATGGGAAACTTAAGTGTGTGAAAAGCATCTAAATTCTCATCAATGTGAATGGACATTTATTCACATTGATTCAACATAGCTTCATCAAACTCAATAAATTTATCTTCTTTTCACATAGGTGATGGTCAAGGAATCATAATTTTAAATAATATATACATCAAAGAGTTATAATGACACATGAAATTTCTCATGAGCTTAAGGAAAACAATTTAAGAAAGGATCTTGGAAAATTATTCATTGGGTCACATTCATAAAATCTATGTTGATATGGATAAGACTGAGATGAATGTGTATAATTTGAATCACATTAGCTAAATGAGTATTTTATGTACACTTAAATTTATTCTTAAATGAATTGTACAACCCCATCCTAACCAATTTAGTTTAGTCGAGTACATATTGCATCAATTTGGTAAATATAGTTTATTATATAAATACACTAGAAATAGACTATATTGATTTGGTCTATGTAGTAGCATGGGATTGAGAGCTATAACTTGATTTCATTAAACTATCTGATGTGGATGAAACATAACTAGGAATATAAATTTACTATATCAATCTATATGATGTACTATATTTTTTATAAACAACTAAATGTATCGACTTAGTTGATATAATTATGATAGAGAACTAGGGAATAACATACTAAAGCAGACTGACTAATACAATAAGAATAATAATAAATAAGGATGGTTGCATCAAACTAGTTTATGCTTTTGGATTATCTAAAATAGAGAGAGAGAGAGAGAGAGAGAGAGAGAGAGAGAGAGAGAGAGAGAGAGAGAGAGAGAGAGAGAGAGAGAGAGAGAGAGAGAGAGAGAGAGAGAGAGAGAGAGATTCATGCCTCTATATTGAAGCTTAGGATAGAGATCATTGGTAAACAATTATAAAAGGTTATCTTCCAATATGTTTTGTTCATCCTTGTTAACTAAGTATTTCCAACATTTGATAAAGGCTTCGATAGTTTCAAATTAAGCATGATTGTAATTTATGAAATGGGATAATCTATGTTCAATAAGATAATTAGTTTTAAATGAGGGAACTAATGCATTAAATAAGTCTTATAAGTTAGATATATTACTATATTTGAGTTGATTATACCAATTTAGGGAATCAGTGAAAATAATCATGGATAAAAGTTTGGTAGCTACAAAGGTGTAAAACTTATCCAATATTTTAAAATATTTAATAAATGTTTCAAATGCAAAGAGGGATCAATGTATCCATTATAGGTGTTGATAGGATTAATACCACCTATATCTATGTTTAAAATTAAGGGAGTTAATGGTTTATTTTTAAAATGTTTAATTACTTTATTAATAAGTAAAGGTTGTAGAATTAGATTACCATATGCATCTATAAGGGGGTTGGGGGCATTTGGATTAGTAGTTGAGGAAAATTTTGTAATTTTAAAAGTTATTTTTTTATTTTCATCATGTGGTTGGCATTAGTATTTTGAAAGGTAGGCATTTGGTTTATGGCATGAAATTAAATTTGATGAGTACTACACATTTTTTAGCATGAATATGAAGCTTTAGTAGTTCATTGAGGTGCACTACTTATAGAATTAACATGATTATTAGCATAAACTCTAGGTAGGCACATTATAAGAAAGACCCACCATGTTAGTAAAAATATTAGGCATGGTGGAGGAATAAGAAAAGGGTGAAGTTATCTATGGCATTCCTCAAGTCTAGTAGAAAATATAAGATTAGGGGAAGGATTAATCTCTATATGAATTTGCGTCATGAGTTGGTATTTCAACATAGGGTATTTGGCCATATGATTTGGATGTTCATTAATGTAAATGGTCATTTAATTATTATAATCAAGATCACTCTCATCCTATACTTTAGGCATGTGTGGAGGAGTGTTTTTTCAATCAAGGAATTGGATTTTCAAGTGGTTAATAGTTTGTAGTTCTAGTGGCCATATGATAATTGATTATATATTGATATTATATGATAGTAAAAAAAGAAATAATATTTAGAGGGTTTTACAAGAATTCGTCATTCTATCATATCCTATTGGGTTATCTATTAAAATTTAACAAAGAGATATTTCATGATGGAGAAAATATTAACTAAATTTTGCTAGTTGGTATAGTTAATTTATAGGAAATTTATGGTATAAAACTATGCCAATGTAGTTAGGAAAGGAAATTTGGAAAAAAATAGAATATATCAAGTTGGTTGATGCAGTCAGTGAGGTAAAATCTAGCTAAAATAGATTGTATCGATTGGATGATATGGTTTGGTAGGTAAAATTTAGGTAAAAAAAAAGTATATTGGGTTTCCCATTATAGTCAGGAATGTAGAAATTGGTAAAAATAATAAGTTTCAAGTTGGTTGATGCATTCAAGAAAGTAAAAATAAATTGTACTGGGCTAACTAATACAATTGGTTAAAAGATGATAAATAATCATATTGTATCAGTTTGGATAATGTAGTTAGGGAAAAAAACATATTTTACTATATTAGGATGTCTGATGCAGTTACAAAACACAAATAATTGTATCAGGCTAGAGAGTGTAATTATGACACATAACACAAAACTATATCAGGTTAACCAATAAAGTCTTAAATATAAAAATGATTTAGGTAGTAAATTGAATTTAAATAACCTTTGAAAATAAGATGAGGTAAATATGATAAAAATATTTGATTGATAGTGTGGGATCTTAAATAAAATGTATCATTCATGTATTAATGTCAACCCATTGTTTCAGAGCACTAGCTATAAAGGCTAAACCATGCTTATAACATACTAACCCTAGTTTTAAGTGTATGTTGATACTAAATTCCTTGGACAATACGCTCCTCTTAGGTTCACCATAAAATCAAATAGATGGTTAGATTCCTAAATATCAATTAAAATGGAATCCTAGGAATTTTTTATATACCTTGAGGTACATGGAAACTAAATTCCATGTTTAGTATTTTACAATGGTTTGAGTATTAGGAAAGTACCCATCACACCACAATGTCAGTAAAAAAATAAAACCACTTTTCTTGTAATGATATTATCTATTTTTTTTTAAAACATCCATAACATAATTTCTATAGTATTCCAAAAGAAGAGAGAATAAAGTTAAAAAATATGTCAAAAATCAAATTACAACATTGAATAAACTAAAATAAATAAGTAAATAATTTTATTAGATTGGTAGATATAATCAAATACTAAATATTCTAAGATTAAAACACACATAACTATGTCAAGATGGATAATATAGATGTAAAAATAGGAAAACAATTATATCAAGCTAGTAGATGTAGTCTGAATCAAACTAGTTGAAGTTTTTTGTAGATAGGAAGGAAATTATATTAGGTTAGCCATTTCAATTGAATGAAGAATAAAATAAAGAAGAAAATATATTAGGATGGTTGATGAATTTTTCTTAGGAATGAAGGTAAGAGTAAGTCTAACATTGGGTTCACCATAATGTATGTATAGGCTAGAATTAGCCTATAGCTATCTTATCTCAATAGATCCTGACTTGGAGAAGGTTAGTAAAAATGAGCATTTGATACTTAATATGTTGGGTTGTGACCAATGAATATAAAAATATATAATAAGGTTTTATAAGATACAAATCCAAAAATGAAAGGGGTACAAATCCTATATGATACAAGGAAATAACTCTAACTGGACCTATATGAAAGTAAATAAATGCAAATAAGCAATGTAAGTAGTTATGTAGGTAAATTAAACTAAATGGGAAAGGGTTAGAATGATCATAATGGATAAGGTGCCATGGTTGAAAAATAAGGGTCTAAGAAATATTAAATGGAATATCATAAGTCAAATAAATATCATAGCCACACTAGTGTTAACCACAGAATATACTGAGGGGGGGGGTTGAATCAATATATCATATATCTTTCAAATATTTTACTTAATATGATTTATTTTCTTTAACCACTTAATCATACATACAATATATGTAATAAAAATGAAATAATAACATGCACCACACGAGAGAGAGAGAGAGAGAGAGAGAGAGAGAGAGAGAGAGAGAGAGAGAGAGAGAGAGAGAGAGAGAGAGAGAGAGAGAGAGAGAGAGAGAGAGAGAGAGAGAGAGAGAGAGAGAGAGAGAGAGAGAGAGAGAGAGAGAGAGAGAGAGAGAGAGCATATTTTTATGTGGAAAACCTATGTGGGAAAAACCATGGAGAAAAAACTCAAGTATATAAATGATCACCAACTCAAATTACAAATTTTTCAAGCACCAACTTGTAGGAGCACTAACCCCCTTTGTCAAAAACCAACACAACAACTATTTGTGGGTACCAACCCACAGGAGCAACAACCCCTTGAAAATATTTATGAGCACTAACCCATAGGAGCACCAACCTTTCTTGTGTATAAAACACAAATATCTCTCAATGTTGCTTTATCAACAAATGATAGAACTCTACAAAATATCTTTCTCTTCTCCTCTCTTTTCTTATATAAAACAATTACAAACCATGCACTCTCTTACATGTTACAAATGGATTTACAAAACTCCTTTTATATCTTTACAAATGACCTTTGGAATTCACCCTTTTAGACCTTTCAATTCACATATAAAATAGTGCCAAACTTGCATGACTCTTCAAATTGTTTCATTTGAAAAGTCACATGGTGACCCTTCATGAGAAAATGTGTCCTTTCCCTTTTTGTCTTTATCTTGGTGACTTTTCAAATTCCTCAAGTTGAACCTTCATGGGAAACAACATCCTTTTCCTCTTTTGTCTTTACTTGGTGACTCTTTGACTTCTTCATGGGCCCTTTTTTGTCTTTATACAACCAAAAATTTATTCATTAATATTAAATAAATATCAACACACTTTAAAAAATATATGAACATTAAAAACACCTTTAGACATTAAATGTTATGGGGACTTTATCAAAATTAATGCTAGACCTTTGACATAAATGATAATATTTCTAATAATATCCCTCTTTATCATTGATGGCAACCTCAAAATAAATCTACCACATCCTAAAACCTGTATTGCACATGCCAACCTTCACATATTGCCAAACTAAAAAAATATAGTAACTCCCCCTTACTATAAAATATTGTACCTCTTCATGTACTTTTTTTTGTACTTCTCCCCCTTTGACATCAATGGAAAAGGGCCTATCCTAGCAATAGTAGGAAGTAAAATAAATTACTCCCAACTTCTCTCAAAAATACTTGAATGTGTCCTTTGGTAGTGTTTTTGTGAAAATATCTATAATCTATTCTGTAACATTGATAAATTCAAACTTAACCACTAATTTACAACCTACTCTCTCAAGAAGTGATATCTGATAGGAATATGTTTTATTTATGAATACATCACTAGATTCTTAGAAATATTAATGGCACTTGTTTTGTCACAAAAAATAGAAATAGGTTCATCATATTTTACCTTGATGTCTTCTAAAGTTTGCTTCATCCAAAGCACTTGAGTACAATTCAACACTACTGCAATATAGTCTAATTCAACTATAGAAATTAATACTAAATTATGATTCTTGCTTAGGCATGATACCAAGCTATCATTGTGAAAGAAGGATCCTCCACTTGTACTCTTTCTATCATCCAAAAAACCTACCCAATTTGAATCAGTATAAGTAACCAAAGTGAAATCTTTACTTATGGAATATTGCAATCTATAATCCAATGTCCCCTTGACATATCTAAATATTATTTTCACTAATTGAACATGAATCTCTTTTGGGGCTAACTGATATCTTGAAACCATTCCTACTACATGCATGATGTTTGGGCTTGATGTTTTCAAATATAAAACACTACCAATCATAGATCTATACAAATATTGATTTGCAACAGGTGAATTTTTATCCTTACTCACTTTGTTCCCTATACCCATTACTATGCCAACTGGTTCACAATCTTCAAAACAATTTTTTTTCAATATCTCCTTGGCATATTTACTTTGAGATATGAAAATTCCTTTATTTGACTAAAATATTTACAACCCTAATAAAAATAACAATTCTCCAAGTATAGACTTCTCAAATTCTTTTTGCACATTATCAAAAAACTCTTTTATCATCTTTGTAATGTTACATCCAAATATTATGTCATAAACATATACCATAATAATAAATTGATGGTCACTTTCTATTTTGATGTAGAGATTAATTTCATCAAAATCTCTCTTGAAACCTTGATCTTGCAGGTACTTATCAAGCCTTTCATACCAAGCTCTGGGAGCTTGATTCAATATATACAGTGCTTTCTTTAATCTACATGCATGGCTACTATCATTTGAGAGAATAAATCCCTTAGGCTACTCAATGTAGACCTCCTTTTCTAGATTTCCATTCAAGAAAGTAGACTTGACATCCATTTGAAACACTTTAAAATTATTAAACACTGCATATGTAAGAAACATTCTAATAGCCTCTAGCCTTTCCAATGGTGCACAAGTTTCTTAAAAATCTATACCTGCAATTTTATCATATCCTTTACATACTAAACTTACTTTATTCCTAGTAACTTCACCATCTTCATTCAACTTATTTATGTATACCTATTTTTTTCTTATCACATTTTGACCTTTTGGTCTAGGCACTAATTCCAAAGTATAATTATTTTTTATCTAATTTAATTCATCATCCATTGCCTTAACCCAATGGTCATCATTTATAGCTTCTAAAAAAGTTCTAAGATAAATTTTGGATAACAAAGAAAAATTAACTTGCTCAGATTCACTTACCATCATCCTTCTAGTGTGAACTCCTTCATTTATGTTCCTGCTGATGTCACTTTCATTATGATTTATTTGAACATATTTGGATGGGGTTTTGGTGTATTTTTTCTCCTTCTTCTCATCTTCATTTAATTCTTCAAAATATTCTTCTTCAATAATTTTAGGAGTGTCTACTAGATCACTGTCTCTTTGTGCTACATCTTCATCTATCCTGACACTTACACTTTCAATAATCTTCTTGGTTATTTTTCTATAAAATTTATAAGATTTAATTTTACAAGAACATCTATGAAATATACCTTCATATATTCTAGATTAAAACTTACCAAGTATTTCATCAGTTCTCTTTATGAATCATCTACTGCTAAAAACTATAAAATAATCAATTGTAGCTAGTTTGTCTTTCCATAGCTCATAGGGAGTCATGTCACTATTGAATCTCAATAATACTCTATACTAGATATGTACTATTTTACCTACTTACTCTCTCTATTATTTATCTAGTATCTTGGATTTATTTAGCATTTCCCTCTCCATCTCTTGAACTATTCCATTTTTTTGCTCAACTACTTCATTTTGGTGTGGAGTTCTAGTTGCTGAATAATGTCTCTTTATCCCATGGTCTTCACAAAACTCAATAAACTAATCTCACATGAATTCTCCTCCTCGATCTAATCTTAGGCACTTAATATTTAAACCAATTTCATTCTTAACTAGAGCATTGAATACTTTTAAGTGGTTGAAATATTCTAAGTTTTTATTCAAAAACATCACCCAATTCATATGTGTTAAAAATATCTTTCTTCTCATCTTCATATGATTATTTAAAATCTTTTTATTAAATGGTTTTAGGAGTGTTTACTAGATCACTATCTCTTTGTGTTACATCTTCATCTATCCCGACACTTTCACTTTCAACAATCTTCTTGGTTCTTTTGTTATAACATTTATAAGCTTTATTTTTATAAGAATATCCAATAAATATACTTTAATCTATTCTAGATTAAAACTTACCTAGCTTCTCATCGGTTCTCTTTATGAAGCATCTACTATCAAAAACTCTAAAATAATCAGTTGTAGTTGGTTTGTCTTTCCATAGATCATAGGGAGTCTTGTCACTATTGAATCTCAACAACACTCTATTTTGGATATGCACTGTTATACCTACTACCTCTCTCTAATATTTATATGGTATCTTGGATTCATTTAGCACTATCCTAACCATCTCCTAAACTATTCTATTTTTAACTCAATTACTCCATTTTAGTGTAGAGTTCTAGCTGCTGAATAATGCCTCTTTATCCCATGGTCTTCACAATACTCAATAAATTGATTTGACATGAATTCTCCTCCTCGATTTGATTTCAGGCACTTAATATTTAAACCAGTTTCATTCTCAACTAAAGTCTTGAATTCTTTGAAGTGGTGTATATCACCCAATTCATATGTGTTAAATCATCAATAAACAACATGAAATATTTCTCACCTTGAGTACTTTGAGTTCTCATAGGTCCACATAGATTAGTGTGAACAAGCTCTAACATCTGAGTAATTGAGTATTATTTTGTCTTGAACCATCTTCTAGCCTACTTCCCATGTTGACAAGGTTTACAAAGCATGTTGGAGGGCTTTGTAATCTTTGAAAGATCTCTAATTGCTTGCTTCTTAATGATGTTGAAAAAAAATTCAAAATTTATGTGTCCCATTCTTCTGTGTCACAACCAACTTTCCTCAATCTAACTCAAACAAAATCTTTAACCTTTGATATCTGATAACACATATAAATTATTTCCTATCCTTTGAGCATCTGTAATCAACACATCTAAATATTTTCTCCTAATTTTATAACCTTCTATATAAAACTTTAGTGTGTTTCCCTAATCACACATTTCACTTATACTCAATTAATTATGCTTAAGACCTTCTACATATAGAACATTTTCAGTCTGATATTAATTTTTGACTTTTTAATATCATATTCAACATATTAGTGCTATTCTCAAATTTTGAATCATTTGCTACTCTATCATTGACTACTTTATTGGTTTTCTCGATATCTTATTTTAAAGAGGTAATTTCAATAAAATACCTTTCACATTCTTTAATTACTTTTTGTAATTGAGCTATTAGATCTTCTTCATTCTTTTCAATTTCTTCAATGTGAGCTTATAAATCTTCAATTATTTTTTTGACTCCTTTTTTTGTTTATCGATCTAGAGCTTTAGTCTTTACTTCTTCTCAAGAGATTTTAATTCTTCTAAGGAAAAAATGAGTTCTTCTTAGATTCACCTAGACTTCATCATATTCTTCTTCTTGATCATCTATACTTTTGCTTGCATAGGCATCTTCATGTATGGTCATGAATATAAACTCTTTTTCATCTGAGTCACTAACTCCACTATCTTCGGCTAAGCTAAGATCTTTAGAATATAAACTATTCTTATTGAATCCCTTCTATAATTTGCCTTCAAAGTTCTTCTTATATAGAGACTTTTCTTTTTCATTGTCACCATTATTCTTATCTAGGAACTTAGTTGTAAAATTTCTAATTTTAACATATTTAAAACATTTAAATAACAATTTTCCTTGATATTTACTTGTGCCCTTTTTCAACTTATGAATGCGTAGAGCTCCATTGTCATCTTCATCATCGCTAGTGTTTTCACTTGATTCTTGAAGCTTAGCTTTCTTTTTATTTGATGTCTTGAAAGCAGTTTCCATCTTTGAGGGTTTTTCTTCCTCGGTCTGCATCTCATATACCATAAGAATACCAAGTAGTTCATCTATCTTTAGTTTGGCTATATCCTTCATCTCCTCAATTGATATAAATTTTGCATCATATCTCAATGGTAGAGATCTCAATACTTTTTGTACCACCACTAATTATTCTAATTTTTCTCCAAGGCCTTGAATTTGATTAACTATTTGATCAACTCACAAAAGATAATTTTCTATATTTTTTTCCTCTTCCATCTTTAAAATCTCAAACTATATTTTGAAAGTCTAAAGCTTAGCTTCTTAAACCTTTCCATCACCTTTGTAAATATTCTCATGAGTATATTTTAATTAGATAAATTTAAGAAATTTTGATTCACATCAACCACATAAAATAACATTTAAAGCTTTAACATTATTTTCACTTACCTTCTTTTCTATCAAAGTAGTTACAAGTGTCTATGGCTTTTCATATTCCTCCACCACTGCTTGCCAAATTTTGAATCCAAAGGCCATCAAGCAAGTCCTCATCCTTATGCTCCAAAAGGTGTAATTTGTCTCATCAAACAAAAATGACTTATTTATATAAAATACTTCATGTGATCCATCCATCGTGCTTTCTATGATCTACCTTCAAGCTGTTAAACTCTTTCCAAAAGAACCTGCTATGATACTAATTGTTAAGCATAGAATATACTAAGAGGGGGAGTGAATCAGTATATCATATATCTTTTAAATATCTTACTTAATTTTATTTATTTTCTTTAACCACTTAATCATACATACAATATATGCAATAAAACTAAAACAATAACATGCACCACACAAGAGAGAGAAAGAGACACCAAATTTTTATGTGGAAACTCAATGTGGGAAAAACCATGGAGAACAATATCAAGTACATGAATGAGAACCAACTCAAATTACTAAGTTTTCAAGCACCAATTTTTAGGATCACCAACCCCTTGCAAAGATTTGTGAGCACCAACCCAAAGGAGCACCAACCCCTCTTGTGTATAAGACAACTATCTCCCAATGTTTCTTTCTCAACAAATGATATAAATCTACAAAATATCTTTCTCTTCTCTCCTTTTTTCTTATATAAAATAATTAAAAACCATGCAATCTCTTTCACATTACAAATGGATTTCCAAACATATTTTTATATATTTCAAGATGACCTTTGACATTCACCACTTGAGACCTTTCAATTCACATAGAAAATGGTGCAAAATTTGCATGACCCTTTGAATATTTTCATTTGAAAAGTCACATGGTGACCCTTCATAATCAAATGTGTCCTTTCCCTTTTTATCTTTATCTTGGTGGTTTTTTGAATTCCTCAAGGTGACCCTTCATGGGAAAATGCATCCTTTCTCTCTTTTGTCTTTACTTGGTAAATCTTTGACTTCCTCATGGGCTCTCTTTTGTCTTTATGCAACTAAAAATATATTCATTAATATTAAATAGATATCAACACACTTTAGCCAAAATATTAACATTAAAAACACCTTTAAACATTAAATGCTATGGGGTCTATGTCACCAATAATGTTAGACCTTTGACATCAATGACAATATTTCTAATAATTTCCCCCTTTATCATTGATGGCAACCTCAAACTGAAATTTCCACATCCTAAAACCTATACAACATATTCCAAATTATACATATTGATAAACTAAAAAATATACAGTAACTCCCCCTTACAGTAACATCTTATACCTATTTCTATACTTTTCCCCCTTTGACATCAATGGCAAAGGGCCTATCTTAAAGCTACCACTTATCTCCCCCTTAACTAATATTGATCCTCAATGGTAGGAAGTAAAATAAATTACTCCCAAGTTCTCTCATAGATACTCAAATGTGTCTTTTGGTATTGCCTTTGTGACAATATATGTAATCTATTTTATAGTACTAATATATTCCAATTTAACCTGCTGATCTACAACCTACTCTCTCAAGAAGTGATATTTGATAGGAATATGTATTGTTATTTAATTAATCACTATATTCTTATAAATATTAATATCACTTATGTTGTCACAAAAAATAGAAATAGGTTCATTAAATTTGACATTGATGTCTTCTAAAGTTTGCTTCATCCAAAGCACTTGAGTACAATACAACACTACTATAATATATGTTGCTTCAACTATAGAAAGTGATACTGATTTTTAATTCTTGATTAGCCATGATACTAAGCTATCATCGAGGAAAAAATCTCCTCCACTTGTATTCTTTCTATCATCCAAACAACCTACCAAATCTAAATCTGTATAAGCAACAAAAGTGAAATATTTGCCTATGGGATACCATAATAAGTAATCCAATGTCCCCTTGATATATTTGAATATTATTTTCACCAATTGAACATGAATCTCTTTTGGGGATGACTGATATCTTACAACCATGCTTATTGTATGCATGCTGTCTAGCCTCGATGCTATCAAATATAAAATACGACCAATCATAGATCTATACAAAGATTGATCTACAATAGGTGAATCTTCATCCTTACTTACCTTGTACCCTATACCCATTTATGTTCAAATTAGTGCACAATCTTCAAAACAAAGTTTTTCAACATCTGCTTCACATATTTACTTTGAGATATGAAAATTCTTTTATCTGATTGAAATATTTACAACCCTAAGAAAAATAGTTATTCTCCAAGCATAGACATCTCAAATTATTTTTGCATATTATTTGAAAATTATTTTGTCATATTTTCAATGTTACCTCCAAATATTATGTCATCAACATATACCATAATAATCAATTGATGCTCACCTTCTATTTTGATGTAGAGATTACTGTCAGCAAAACCTCTCTTGAAATCTTGATCTTACATGTACTTATCAAGCCTTTCATACCAAGATCTAGGAGCTTGTTTTAATCCATATAGTGATTTATTTAATTTTAATACATGGCTACTATCATTTGAGATAAGAAATCCCTTAGCCTACTTAATGTAGACATCTTCTAGATTCTCATTTAGGAAAGTAGACTTGACATCCATCTAAAACACTCTAAAATTCTTAAACACTGCATATGCAAGAAACATTCTAATAGCCTCTAGCCTTTCTAATGGTGAAAAAGTTTTTTCAAAATATATAACTTCAATTTTAGCATATCCTTTACATACTAACCTTGATTTATTCCTAGTAACTTCACCATCTTCATTAAACTTATTTTTGTATACCCATTTTGTTCTTATCACATTTTGACCTTTTGGTCTAGGCACTAATTCCAAAGTATCATTATTTTCTATTTGATTTAATTCTTCATCCATTGCCTTAACCCAATGATCATCATGTCTGGCTTCTAAAAAAGTTCTAGGATAAATTTTAGATAACAAAGAAAAATTAACTTGCTCAAATTCACTTACCATCATTCTTCTAGTGTGAACTCCTTCATTTATGTTCTCTATGATGTCACTTTCATTATTATTTCTCTAGACATATTTGGATGGGGTTTTGGTGTCATTTTTATCCTTCTCATCTTCATCTAATTCTTCAAAATATTCTTCTTCAATAATTTTAGGAGTGTCTACTGGATCACTATCTCTTTGTGCTACATCTTAATCTATCCTGACACTTGCACTTTCAAAAATCTTCTTGGTTATTTTGTTATAACATTTATAAGATTTAATTTTACAAGAACATCCATGAAATATACATTCATCTATTCTAGATTTAAACTTATATAGTTTTTCATCAATTCTCTTTATGAAGCATCTACTGATAAAAACTTTGAAATAATCAACTGTAGTTGGTTTGTCTTTCCATAGCTCATAGGGAGTCATGTCACTATTGACTCTCAATAATGCTCTATTATAGATATGCACTATTTTACCTACTTTCTCTCTCCAATATTTATCTGATATCTTAGATTTATTTAGCATTATCCTCACCATTTCTTAAACTATTCTATTTTTTGCTCAACTACTCAATTTTGGTGTGGAGTTCTAGTTGTTGAATAATTTATCTTTATCCCATGGTCTTCACAATACTCAATAAATTGATCTGACATGAATTCTCCTCCTCGATCTAATCTCAGGTACTTAATCTTCAAACTAGTTTTATTTTTAACCAAAGCCTTGAATAATTTTAAGTGGCTGAAAGCTTCTGATTTTTTCTTCAAAAACATCACCCAAGTTATGCATGTAAAATAATCAATAAGAAACATGAATTATTTCTTACCTTGAGTACTTTGAGTTCTCATAGGTCCACATAGATAAGTATGAAAAATCTCTAATATCTGAGTAGTCAAGTAGTCTTTTGCCTTGAACCATCTGTTGGCCTGCTTCCCATTTCAACAAGGTTCATAAAGCATGTTGGAGGGCTTTTTAATATTTGAAATATCTCTAACTATTTACTTCTTACTGATGTTGATAATATTTTCAAAATTTGTGTCCCATTCTCCTGATCCATAGCCAACTTTCCTCAATCTGACTCAAATATCTTTAACCTTTGATATCTGATAACATATATAAATTGTTGCTTGTCCTCTAGGCATCTAAAATCAACACATCTAAATATTTTCTCCTAAGTTCATAACTTTTTGCATAAAAATTTAGTGTGTGTCCCTGATCACACATTTAACTTACACTCAACAAATTATACTTAAGACCTTCTACATACTAAACATTTTCAATCTTAGTTCTACCATTATCCAAACTTAATGTACCTTTTGTCTATTTTATCAATGGTATTATCACTAAATTTCACTATGCTACCATTGGTATTCTTTATAATTATTAACTTACTCTTGTCTCTTTTCATATACCTTGAACATTCGCTATCGATGAACCATGGCTTTTCTTCATTTCTTGCATGCAAAGCTATTTAGACTAACATAGAATTTTTAGGTTGTTTCTTCCATCATGAACCTATCTAAACTTTATTTTTGATGAATGAAGCTTTGAAAATTTGGTCATTCTTGACTAAATCAAACACACTTCTATAATACCAAGATATGTGTCAAAAATTATTGCACTTGTAACATACTATGGCCTCTTTATCAAACTCTGATAGAGGATCAAAAGAATTGTGGCTTCTACTTGACTCTGCATAGTTTATTTCTCTTTGTTTCTAAAATTTTTATCTCTTTTTTGATAGTTTATTTTCTTATGACCATTAACATTATAATAAAAACAATAACCATGAAAAAAGAACATGTTCAGATTTATGTATCTTTGACCTAGTTTTCTTTTGTAGCTATGTTCCTTCTAGCCTTCTTTATTTGAGATGTCATTTGCATTCTTAACTTATTCCCTTTTTATTTCTTATTTTGTAATAGCTTCAACATAGTTATTTTTCTTTTCAAATCTGATACCCATCTTATTTTATATTGATTTTTTACTTTCTAATATCTTACTCAACATGTTAGTTTTATTCTCAAATTTTAAATCATTTATTGCTCTATCATTGACTTCTTTTTTGGTTTTCTTAATATCTTCTTTTAAAGAGGAAATTTCAAAAACATACCTTTCACATTTTTCACTTACTTTTTACAATTGAGATGTTAGATCTTCTTCAATATTTTTGGCTTCTTCAATGTGTGCTTGTAGATCTTCAATTATTTTCTTTGACTCATTTTCATTTTTCTCAATCTGGAGCTTCAATATTTGATTCTTATTCTCAAGATATTTTAATTATTCTAAGGCATAAATGAGTTCTTCTAGATTCACCTCATATTCATCATGTTCTTCTTGATCATCTATACTTTTGATTGTAGAAGCATCTTCATATATGGTCATGCATAGAAACTCTTTTTCATCTGAGTCACTGACTCCACTATCTTTGACTAAGCTAGGATATTTAGAATATAAACTCTTCTTCTTGAATCCCTTCTTGAATTTTCCTTTGAAGTTCTTATATGTAGAATTTCCTTCTTCATTATCACCATTATTCTTATATGGGCACTTAGCTAAAAAATGTCTAATCTTACCACATTTAAAACATTTAAATGGTAATTTTTATTAATATTTACATGTTCCCTTTTTTGTCTTACAAATTAATAGATCTCTGTTATCATATTCCTCATCACTAGAGCTATCACGTGATTCTTGAATCTTAGGTTTCTCTTCCTTTGATGTCTTAAAAGTAGTTTTCCTCTTTGAAGGTTTCTCTTCTTCGATCTGCATCTCATATGCCATAATAATACCATGTAGTTCATCCATCTTTAGCTTGGCTAGATCCTTCATCTCCTCGATTGCTAAAACTTTTGCATTATATATCAATGGTATAGATCTCAAAACTTTATATAACATCACTGATTCTTCTAACTTTTCTCTAAGGCCTTGAATTTGATTTACTATTTGATCATCCCACAAAAGATAACTTGTTATATTTTCTTCCTCTTCCATCTTCAAACTCTCAAACTATCTTCTAAATGTCTGGAGCTTAGCTTGCTGAACCTTTCCATCACCTTTGTAAATATTCTCAAGCTTTACCCAAGTCTCATGAGTAGATTTGCATTGCATAACTTTGATATATTTTTATTCACATAAACCACATAAAATAGCATTTAAAGCTTTAGCATTATTTTCAATTGCCTTCTTTTTTGCCAAAGTAGTTACAAGTGTCTGTGGCTCTTCGTATTCCTCCACCACTACTTGCCAAATGTCAAATACAAGGGCCATCAAGTAAGTATTCATCCTTATGATCCAAAAGGCATAATTTTTCCCATCAAACAAAGGTGCCTTATTTATATAAAAACCTTCATGTGATCTATCCATCATGCTTTCCCTGATCTACCTTCAAATTGTTAAACTCTTTTCAAAAGAACCTGCTCTGATAACAATTATTAAGCATGGACATACTAAGAGGGGGGTGAATCAGTATATCATATATATTTTTAATATTTTACTTAATCTGATTTCTTTTCTTTAACCACTTAATTATACATACAAGATATGCAATAAAATTGAAGAAATAACATACACCACACAAGAGAGAGAGAGAGAGAGAGAGAGAGAGAGAGAGAGAGAGAGAGAGAGAGAGAGAGAGAGAGAGAGAGAGAGAGATTTTTACATGGAAAATCAATGTGGGGAAAACCATAGAGAACAATATTAAGTATATGAATGAGCACCAAATAAAATTACAAATTTTGCAAGCACCAACTTGTAGGAGCACTAACCCCTTTGCCAAACACCAACACAACAACTATTTATAAGCACCAACCCACATGAGCACCAACCTCTTGTCAATATTTGTGAGCAATAACCCACATGAGAACCTACCCCTCTTATTTATAAAACACAACTATCTCTTAATGTTACTTTCTCAACAAATGATATAACTCTACAAAATCTCTTTTTCTTCTCTTCTTTTTTCTTATATAAACCAATTACAAATCATGCACTCTCTTGCATATTAAAAATGTATTTCCAAACCTCTTTTTATAGCTTTCCAAATGGCATTTGGTATTCACCCTTTGAGACCTTTTAATTCACATATAAAATGGTGCCAAACTTGCATAACACTTTGAATCCTTTCATTTGAAATGTCACATGGTGACCCTTCGTGAGCAAATGCATCCTTCCCCTTTTTATCTTTATCTTGGTGACTTTTTGAATCCCTCAAGGTAACCCTTCATGGAAAAATGTGTCCTTTCCCTCTTTTGTATTTACTTTGTGACTCTTTGACTTCCTTATGGGCCCTCTTTTATCTTTATACAACAAAAAATATATTCATTAATATTAAATAAATATCAATACACTTTAACCAAAATATGAACATTAAAAACACATTTATACATTAAATGTTGAGGCCTTTGTTACCAATAATGCTAGACCTTTGAAATCAATGATAATATTTCCAACAACTAGCTTATTCGATATAGAGATAACATAGACAAGGATACACACAAATTAATTCACTAAACAAAAGAAAACATCAATTATATTAAGTAATTAAAATAAATGATATAAGGTTATTAATACTTACCTTAGAGTCAACGTTTTGAGCATAAATATCCCCCATGGCTCAAGGGGATCATTAGAAGATATGTTTTCATTGTGAAAAATTCAAAGGAAGGAAAAAAGTCTCTAGACCAACAAAATTCCTCTTACTTAATCTCCTAGACTTCCATAGGTAATGCTTCTTCAAGACAAGATTATAGACATAACTAACTTAAATGTGACTTAGAGTAAAATTATGAGAGAAATTAGAGTGAATAGAGTGTCTATGATTTGATTGGAATGAATTATGACCCCTATATATAGTTGTCCAATATCCAAAATAGACCCTAAAGACTAACACAAAAGTATCATATATGGCCATAAATCTAAAATATGTTAGCATACAAAAAATAGTATCATCGAGGTTGATATAATATAGATGTCAAAAATATAATTATAACTACATCGAGTTAGTTGAAATAGTACATAAATGGAAAATAAATAAAATATATAGTATCATCTTGGCCAATGCCATAGGATATAATGAAACTGACATAGCTGAATATGATAGGATGAAAAGAGGTAAGTGGAAAGATAAATATAAAGAAGATAAACTAATATTAGGAATGGTATGATCATTATATAGGTATAAACATCTATTGAACATCACCATGAACCTACCAGTTACTTTCCTAATATAATATTTAATGAGTTCACTTTGGAAGATCAAAGTTTGACAAGTCCTTAGGATTAAAAGCATTATTAAGTGATAAAGTGAAAAATATTATGTGCACATATATATTCCATGAGTATAGAGGAAAAATGATCATTTTATTTTTCATATTATTCACTAAGTAACATATGTCTCACATACATCTATTTTGTCTATGGTTTTGCATTTGTATTGGAGATTTGTTATGTGATGATAACATAGCTATTGGAATTTATTTATGCCTTTTTATTTTATGAATAATTTCTTTAGGTAAAATGTTTAGTTCCTATTATGGTACCTATTTTATGTGTACATATTCATCCTTGGTTTTTTCCTTTGTAAAAATGGTATCTCTTTTAATTTTAAACACTTTACCTTGATGTCTAAATTTGAATATTTGATGCACAATATAAGGCATTAATTTTATTTTATATATCCATGGTATACCTATAAAATCATTATATCATCAAATATATTGGGGTCAAAGCATAATTTTATCCCACTTTTTTACATAAAAAGGATACATACCCTCTAATCTCACCTCAAAATAAAACTTGAATTTAGTTGGCCAAAATTAATTTAAAAACATTGTGTTTAAGATTAAATATTCAAAGATGTAGATCTTCTAAAATTTTACCAAAAACATTTTTTAGGTATTTTTTATGATCTATTTTTTAAATGTTTTGTATATACCCAATAGGACATAATATTATTCCTTGACCAATAAAAATCACATAAAATATATTTTGAATGGTTTTTTGTATCACTCTTTTTGCATAAATAATAAAACAAAAGGGTTATCATCTAATACCATCATATCTTATGATAACTATAGAAGTATAGGATAAGTCATTAAATCTAAATCAATAATATAATATAGTTAATTAGTGTATACATTAAAATTTAAATCATTATTAACCAGTACTGCATATCTTTATTTTCCCTCATAAATGTTATGTAAATAGTTTTACATCATATGAACTATCATATCACTTATCCTCTTCACTATTTTTTAAATATACATTAATATATTATTACTTGAATCAACATCACCATTAAAACCATCAACTAGATGTTGTTTTAATTCCATAGGAACATTGTTCTAAAATTGCTTACCTATAATATGCACCTTACTATTAGTACTTTATTTCTCCTTGTGAACTTATGTTTCATATTTCATAATTTAATTTATATATGTAACATCTAGTACTTCATCACTATAAATTAAATATTGAATCTTATGTTTCAATGAGATGCATCTATTTTTAGTGTGTTATTAAAGTCTATAAAAATAAAAAATATATTGGTATCAAAATAATTAGGTAATGGTCATTAAGTTTCAAATTTCCTTATTTGAGGTAAATTAATAATGTTTCATTCATGTAACATATTACACATATTTTTTGAAATTTGTATTAATCTTTTAAATTTTGTACACTGCTATTGTTGAAATTATGAAAAGTTACTATATGGTTTCTCTATAGCATTGACTAAATTCTTAAAAAACATTCTTATGTTAGAATCTATTGTCATTTATTCTAGTCTTGAAAAAAATTTCATTTTGCAACTTTGAATTAGTTGGAGTTTTGAACTCATATATAACCATGTTTTCCTCTATAATCTTTACTTAAAAGTGTTTAACCACATGAAAACATTCAATAAAATATTGGCAAGTGTTGTAAGCTCCCTCAACTTTGATAATTGATATTTTATTATTGATAAAAATGGTTTTAATCTCACTATACAATGCTTGATAATTCATCTTAGTTACCATGGTCTTTAACTAAAGTATATAATATATAACTCATTCATTATACATTTGTGTAATTTTGGATAATTAAAAAAAAACTAACCTTATAAGATATATCTATTTAAATATGAGCTAATAAATTATCAACTAAATTTGAAAATGAATTTATGTAACCTCGTGGAAATGTAAATAACTAATAAAATGCATAATATCTTAAGATCCTTTAAAATAACTTAGTTAACAATTAATTGCAAAGAGAAATGTCTAATCAAAACAAATGCAATGATATAATATGGTGATAAGGGTATCCTTTTCCACTATAAAACAAAAATTTGAGATTAATAAAATCATTGATAAAATATTATAAATAATATCATGAGCCAAAGGGTTTGAAATTATATCATGAAAAGTGACCCAAACATTAATATTATGAGAACCCTAAAAAATAGTTTTCAATATTTTCTATACATCATGATAATGACTTAAATTTTTTATGGAGGAATATAAAAATTAGAATAAATCAAAATATATTAAATAAAATATGAATTCATTCCATAAATGGTTCAATCAGAGGAATAGTAGAGACATATTGAGAGGATTAGAAATAATTAAAAGGAAAAAAATATATTTTGAACACTTAGAGGAATTAAGGTTTGAAGAGGAATAAACATAAGTGAAACATATTTAACATTATAAAAATTAAAATTTGAAGATGAAAGGATGGTTGAAGAAATAGAAACGTGAGTAGGTTTAGGAGGAGCTTTTGAGATATCATGAAAATTAACATTTTGCAAATAAACTTGTTTCCATGTATTCATAATGTTATAGATATAAACATGATTTTTCATTTAATATGTCATAATATAATCATTGATTTCATCTATATTTTTTTATTTTAATTTATTCCTACATCACAATATTTTTTGTGATCATCCTAATGATCATATTGGGCTATGCTAATATTCATATTATTATCACCATTATAATTTGACTAAGAAAAAATTATATCTATATGAAAACATTCAAATATATTTGCATCATCTCTTCTAGTATGTGTTAGGGATTTATTATGTTATACAACATATTCAATCTATTTTTGTGCACATCTAAGTATAAATATCTAATTATATCATGTGGGTTGTGCGAGACTACATTTTTTCCATATTTAAATTTAGGTCATATTCACTACCTTCTACATCATTCATAAAATGAATGAAATTCATTAAACAAACTTCAACATATTGAAAATTTATATTTAAAGGGTGATCCTTGATAAAAACATTAGGTTATAAATAAAGGGAATATAAATTAGTGATAAATAGAATTTACATGATTCAACACAAACTACAAGAAAAGGAAATACTATAAATATTTAATATTTAATCCTAATAAAAGGGAAAAAAACAAAAAGGATTTAATAAGTTATAAAAAAATAAATATCCACCATAAGATAACCAAGATTGAACCTTAAGGGGTGTAAGAGATCACCAGATCACCAAGATTTATTTTAAATAAGTGGATTTTTATCAAAATACACTACATATAATTACACTACTTTGAATTAATATCTAATAAAATTTAGTCTAAAAAATATATAAATAATTTCTTATTAAATTAATGAATATTATATAATATTTTCAAGGAGAAGGTCTTATAGTAATATCTAAATTATTGAAAATAGGGAAACAATTAGAAGAAATATGCATTGGAAGACAAATCTAGAAGATTATTATACTTAAAAATTTTGAATGAATAAAAAACTATTCTAGACTACTAGAATTATTGGTCTGGTTTTGAGACTACTACGATCATCATTTTATGGATACAAAAAATTTAGATTTTTGAAAATATGATTTTATGACCCTATTTTCATTATTTGGGACTCCAAAGACCACATTCTTTTTTTTGAATTTGATGTAGAAGTTTAGGAAAATGGTTTCCCTCTAGAAATCCTAAAAACTTATTAAATACCAACAAAAATGGTGGATTCAATGGGGGATTTATGTTTTCCCTCCAATATTATCAAGGTTCTATTCATAAAAAAATTTAGAAGACAAAACACAATTCAATTTAGCAATAAACTCATGGATGCAAGTCATAATATGCATATGAATTTTCACTCTAACATGAAGAAATGACACAAAGTAAATAAAGGCTTAATTTTTAAATCATTTTTTCTCTCTATCACTAAAATTATGATTTTTTAAATACAATATCCTCTCTTTATTTAAATTCCTTATCCCTGGTGGCATTACCATACAATTCTCAATTTTAATCATGTCATTATCTTAAATATACTAATCCATTTGTGTATTTATAAACTTATCAAATTCAAATGAGGGTAAAATTGGCATGCAAGTTGACACACAAAATGTTGGAAAGGATGAAAAATAGGGAATACTAGGCATGGGAGAACCAAAAAAGGTGCACAAAATCCCACATGAAAAGCTTAAAATGTATACTCTTGGTAGCACATAGCCATACATAGTTAATTAGAATATTTATAAGTGTAGATATTTATAGAATAAACCATGTCATGGTTTTTAGATTAAAAAAATAATCATGAGATTTATTCCATAAATATCTACAATTACTTCATGGAATATGGAAATACCATCTCCCTCATAGAATTCTTATATAGAAACTAGATTACGATTACATATATAAAATATTATTTAAAATCATTACTAACATAAGAGTAAAAAAATAATAAACATGTAATAGACAATAAACATGTAATAGAGTTATGTTTAATCCTTTTTAGGATCATGGGTTTTAAAATTATTGGATATTCAAGAGCAGGCAAAACTATTCCTAAAATATGCCAATTAAATAATTCAATTTATGATATTCAATTTTAGTGATGAATTATAAATACTAAATATATAAAGTACAATGCCAAAAATTATTTTGGTTGCATAATAAAAAAGAAGAAAAAATAATTATTTTATATAATGATGTGAAAATTGATATGAGATTTTTAGGTGTGGAAACAAGCTATCTAACATTAAGGAACCAGTCATTAAATTATGGAAATAATCTTTATGGATGCCTAGACACTTGTGTCAACACTACTATACAAATTTTAATGAAACTATCCTATATGAAATGTTATATGTATAAAGATAGACCAAATAATTATTTATGGGTTTTATATATCTTTTTGTTTGATGTAACTAAATCTCATGCACATGCTCTATATCACCATTTATATCTCAAACCTAAGTCATTCACCTCATGTTAGGTTACCTTGCCAAAAATGGGATATTGGGTTCATGGTGTCAATATGAAATCAAAGACCCATATGTCAATGAGTGATTCCTACATAGCCAATAATCCAATGAGGGACTCATACTTATCTACTTCTCTCCTATGTGTTGGTATATGTGTGAACAATATTATAGAATAGTAAATGTGAGTGCATGTAATGATATAGCTTATAATTTGACAATTATGGTAATAAGATGTTATTTGAGTACATTAGACCTATATTATGAATTCTCATATGATTTATATATCAATAAGGATGAATAGAGAAGAATAATTTAGTTATGTACTTTGAAATTTAGTATTATGTCTAAGCTTTAGATGTCATTGTCTCGTATCCAAATGAATTGGATTTTATTTATATTTATAATAGTTATTTTTAAATAATCCTCATGTAAGGGTTAATGACATTATTATTCTGACCCATACACATTGAAATATTTATAAATTTGAGTGTCTATATAGCACAAACAATTATGTTGGAGTAACGATAGTAGCATTATTACTAATGTTCTATCCTGAATGCAGTTATCTAGAAAGGATTAAATATGTTGAGGTTTTATAGTGTCAGTGAAGGATATATATAATATTATAGGTGTTATATGGTTATATGTGATCTAGATAATCATTGTAATCAAGGTTGGACTAAAAAATAAGTAATTAGACCTAGTAAGGTGGTGAATGCAAACCTTTCAACTGCAAGGAAAATCAAATTGAATAGTAGAGCCTTAAGATATATTTATTAAGTGTACAAGACTAGTTTAGTATATAAATACATATTTAAGAATCTACATCCCCCATTTAATATATAATGCATAAGGATGAAACTACTAGGTTAAATGTCGAACAACCCCAAGAAATAATTTTTGGGAATTATTATTTTCAAAGTATAAAGTGATGTTGCATGCAATGCCCAAACATAATTGGGTGAGATGAAAAAATATAAAATTGGGTTTTCACACAAGGGTACTCCAAATCATCATGCTATCAGTCAATAGTGGACATGTGACTAGGATTAAGTCACCAATAAATAGATTCATATGACAATGCATTCTCACCAAGAAGTATATAGTTTGGGGTTTATCAGTGTGTGCACATAAAATGGTAACTCTAAGCTCTATAAAATACTATTTACTCACACCAATAGGACTATTAGTTGATCAATTAACCCTACTTAATATCTCAATCATCTAATAGGGTCCTATTGACCAAATTTGGCTTTTAGGTCAAATTGGGGCACGCCTAAGCAAAAATTTGACCTTTAGGTGTTATAAGTGGCCAAAAATTATGTCAAAAGGTTTTTTATAGGTTAATTAATGTCATTTGATGTTATATTAGCCTTGGTCCCTAGTTATTATAGTCCTTTTAGTCATTTTGGGTCATTTTGAGGTCAAAAAGGTGTATTTAATGAGTTATATAGATTTATTGAGAAGTGTGAAGGCTAAAAAATATGATTTAATACCACATGTGTCCACTTTAATCTTAACCAATTGACATAACTAAAAATTAGAAGGTTGTTTAGAAGAAAAGGCAATTTTCTTGAGAAAGGAGAAGAAAATCACACTTATACAACCCATGCGGAAGTGTGCCATGTGTGAAAGGATTATGCAATGCCTATTCAGCTTCCCCATACTTAGTTATACATTTTAAATGCTTTGAAAGTGTCATTTAAAATCCAAAATCATTCTACTCCTTTCATGGTTTTTTAGACATATTGAAGTGACCTTCAAGTTTTTGTTCAATATGGATAGCTAAGAGGTTTCAAGAAAAATGATTTTAGGAGGTTGTATTAAACTTAAATAAATTCATTTTCATATAAATATTTTTAATAATGGTGTCATGTGCTTCATGAACCATCCTCATGAAGTTGATGGTACATTTATGGTAGTTGTTTCATGCACCTTGTAGGTTTTGCTCAATTTTTGTCAAATCTCTATAAACCAATTAATGATGTTGACTCTATGTGATATGTTATACCTTAATATATGGTATCCATTCTTATTTTAATGTTTCATAATGTTTGGATGAGAAAATTATTCCATGTTGCAAGAGGGTGTTACCATATACAGTCTCAACTGAAGTTCTTCTTGTTTGCTAAGTGTTGTTCCCCTGTAAAGGTCTCATGTAGTTGTAAAATGGTTTTACACAAGTCTCAAGGTAATATTACCACCTCCTTCCATGTTTTGGTTTCACCATGTCATCTTTTGGGTAGCTTGCAACCTTGTCTTTCTCTATAGTCAACTTTATGCTTCGCTTCATTTGCAGTCACTTGTATAAGCTTGTTCAACTTGTCCATGGAGTTATAATCAGAATGCATTAGCTGTCCAAGACACAAAGAGTTTTAAGGATTCCATTTATATACTTCTAAAATGTGAAAGTGTAATCACAAGCTCATCCACCATGTTAAAACAATCTTGAGATGCTTGTGATTCCTCTTCTCCATGTATATATAGGTGATTTTCATATTGGAAAAGATAGTTTGGAACTAGTTTCAAGGTCTATAATAATATATATCATGTAATTCAATGTTTATAAATTAATTTTAGTGATTTTAAATATATTCACTAGTATGTTTCTACCCAATTCCATGACCTACCTCTATAACATGCCTAATGCATACCTACATGGCCCTTGTTAACATCATACTGAGGTGTGGAAAGATTAATGTGTGCTCTAACCTCTTAGTGTTGATAGAGGTGAATTAATATGTTTTATAAATGCATAAAAATTTCATATTCATGGATAATTTCATATTTCTCATATCTAACTCACTGTTTGTGACCAAAACATCCACCTACCAGTGGCTGAGCAGGGTACTAAAATTCTTTTATGGAGAGGATGAAATAACTTGACACCTAATTAAGGGTGTGGTATGATAATAAAGAATTTACATACCCATATAAAGTTTCAAATGAGAAAAATAGGTGTGAAACCATGTTGAGGAGACAAAATACTGTGTTTTAGGAAGTTGTCCCTAAAATGTCAAAATAGAGGTCATGAAGCTTTTTGTGATCAACTTAAAATATGGTGGTAAAGGTTTTTAAGACATATAGCCTATTAAATATTATATAGCATAGAATAAGGAGTCTACATGCCAATAATTGAGGTCAAAAATTAAAGTAAGATAGGTTTTTTAAGGCCTTGAACATGCCTAAAAAAGTACTGAAATGTTCCATTAACATCCATAGGTTTGAGGTTACAAATGGTCTTTTGTCACCCTAAGCAAAAACATTGAACAAATTCCCATGGATAAGATGGTTTAAATTGATGAAATTTTTCACTAATGGATTGAATGTATGTAGTAAAGGATTGAAACACTCCCATGCAACCCCTATGCCTACCTACATGTGTCCCTTTACTGAGAAATACACACCTAAAACAAAATTTCTCAATCATAGTAGGAGAGTACAGTTTTATGTTTGATAGAAGCATATAAGTGAACCTAAGATGATTATGGGTGTTGTGTGACCCCAAAGGGGGTTCCATGAAGTATATAAACACTATGAACAAATTAATAAGGATATATGCACCTACAATAGGCCCTATAGGCATAACATCTCAGTCTAGATAGTGACCTAAGAAGTTGATGCTAAAATAGTGTTTAAAGGCTTAAAAATAAGAAATTTGATTAAAAAAATTGGTGTGTGATCTCAAGGGAGATAAAAATAATATTTCACATTAGAATCCATGTCTAAGGAGTCCACACACACACCTATAGTAGTCAAGCAAGGTTTCTCAGTAATCTTGGCAGAAACTCAGTAAAGTGAGTTCAAAAGTGCATATATAATGCTTAGAAGGTTAGTATGATGAGTTAAAACTTGAAAAACTTTATAAATTGCTATGATGAGATTCATAATCTATATAAAAAACACATGTAACCTACAGTAGGCCCAAAAAAACATGTCTTAGTCAGTAAATAGTAGACTCAATTTTGAAGGTAAAAGGTGTATTGATATCGTTAATGTGAGCTCAAACCTGACTAACTAGTGATTGATCACCTAAATGGTAATTTCAGTGATTTGATAAGATTAAAATATGGGATAAACAAATCTACATAGATTGTAAGACCCTTGTATGCACTTATAGTAGGGTGCAAGCTAGTAAGGGTAAGGTGAGACATGGAATTATCTAGGGAGAAGAGGAAGGTTAAAATCAATATAAATGGGTCCATGATAGTAAAATATGTGTTAATAAAATCCAAATACCTTTATAAAGTGATCACATGCCTTCCCTACTTGGCTAGAGGTTAACAATCTGTATAATGAGCTAGGAAACCTCTTTGCTCAATAGGCAAGTATGAGGAATCCAAGGAAAAGAGTGTTTTTGGATGATTTAAAAGCTTAAATAGAATGATTTGGTTATGTGAAAACTTTTAATAAGAATATAATCATTTTTTTAACATGGAAGGGTTAATCTTAGGAGGGTTTGAGGAAAATGTATGAAAATAAGCATTTTTTAAGCCTTTTTTTAGCATTTGGAGATGGTTAGGCACCTAAATCAAAGAATAAAACTAAACCCTCTGGTAAAAAACATCATCATGAATTATAAAAAATCATAAAATATTCAATTTTCATTATAAATGAAGGCTATATCTCACTAGTTTATCTCAGAGATCAGCCAGTCTAGGAAAATCAAGCTTTGGTAAAGTGAGCTAGTGAGTGAAATATGGTTAAAGGGGTTGATATAAATATTTAGAAAGTTTATGAAAAATATTATGAGGTGTATGGAAGTAAAATATATTATATTGAAGTAATATAAAAATATCACACCCCTCAAGGTGACTAAAGTACCCATGCACATAGTCCAACTAGGCAAACTTTCACTAGGCCTAGTTGGTGAATGAGAGAAGAAGATGAAGAATAGTTGTTGGGGGGTTATGTAGTAGATTTTTAAGCTTAAATAGCATGTGAAAATTCATAATACAGAAATATAACCATGAAATATTATTCATAACAACAAAAGCTAGCAAGGTGCCTATTAGACCTATTATGCTTTGAGGGGACCTAGAACCAATTGGAGGTCCATCTTCATTTATAACTATTGGTGGGATATCTAGATGATTGAGTCGTGTTATGGAGGTAAATATAGACATTTTTGAACTAATATTATTTATAATAAACTAAAATGAATCTATTTTTATCCTAGAAAGAGCCCAAGCATGCAAAAAAGGTAGAAACAAGATCGATGAGGTGTCTTCAAAATCTCATATATTTTATAAGGATTTTCATGGGAACCAAAGGAATTGAGAGGGGTTATCAGGGTAACTTAGCATAAATTTAATGTAATTTAGTGGTAGGTTCAATGTCAAATATTTATGAACAAAGATTAAGACCGAAAACTACCTAAAACCCTATTAAACCCTTAGGTAGGACCCAATGGAGAAAATAAGTTTGGAGAGATATCAAATGAAATATTTTGACCATGGAAGTTATTGTAAAATTAATATGAATCTCTCAATATATATCCCACCAAAATGAGTTGTATGAAATTGTATGAATGGGGTATAAAACATGGTTTTCTAACTATTTTGTGTATTGTGTAAGGTACAAGAGGTTCCAAAGGATAAAATAAAGTTTGGGAGAAATATTTAGAATTTTTATAACTCCATATGGTAATTTATTACTAGGATAAAAATTCTAAGTTTTCAAACAATAGCTCTCCTTTCAACCAGTCAAAACTGACATAGTGGACACAAGGGTGAGAAGAGTGAAAACTCCAAGTGTGAGACTTTTTAAAGCATGACTGATGAATCTAAGGCCATAGAGGGTCTTGATATGTGTCATTGACTCCATAAAGTGTATTTTCATGGAAAAATAAAGTTAAATTTGATGCCAAATGTGAGGGGTGATCGAAAAAGGAGTTTTTTAGATTACAAACAATGATGACTTCCTTCCAAGAGTTTTTGGATGAGTAAGAATGAAAAAAAATCTTAGAGATACATTATTTAAGGCCTTAAATCTTTTTAAAATCATAATAAATATTCCTAATTAGTTTTTGGACGTTCAAATAGGTCCAAATTATAAAGGTAGTTTTCTAAGCCAAGATTGGGAGTTTTATGCCACCTTTCATAAGTTTCATGACTTGTATGGACACTTGGTCCCCTTGAAATTGGATGGTTAATTCAATACCTATTTATCATGAAATTTTAACCATTTTTATCATATTGACAATTTCCCAATTGACCTTTGGACTTCCTTTATCTTTCTCTTCTCTCAAAGGCTATAAATATTAACTCTTTTGGCTCTTTTTAGCAAACTCCATTGGTTAATGGTGAAACCCTAGACAATTTTGTAATTGAATAACTATTTAAGAAATAAAAAATTTATTTTTACTAATTACATGTTTTAAAATTGAGGGTTATTGCAATCTTATAGGTCTTGTCTAGTAGAAGATGATCTTTTCTAGCATGTTATCCTTGATTTTCACCAAGTGTGCAAAAGGGTAATTGTTACAGGTATTTGTTAGTGTTATTTTTCTAATTTTATGAGTTTAATAGAAGTGGTTCATGACTATAATCCATAAATTAATCATCCATTACCCTCCTAAACATTAAAATACCTATTGAACCTAGCATATGAAACATTGATGTGATAATACAACTTGAATTGTGAGTTTTGTGTTAAATAATCTTTGTTTAACTATAAGTGGTATAATTTTAGTCAATAGGAGTAAATAAAATTTGGCAAACCAAATTTTAGTTTTATTATTTGTTTTCTTAACCCTTTTCATCCAAATTTAATAGGTAAGAAAGTACTATAAAGAGTGCATCAAGGAAACTAGCCCTTCTAGAGATTTATCTCACCAAATTGTTGACCACAATAAGAGAGATGTTTCCATTATGCATATTGGATGAGTAGAGATAGGCATCTCCTCAATGGGTTAAAATACAAGTGACAACATTTTCTGGCATGCCTGATGGGACTCTAAGTCCTAGAAGATTGTCCATGATTGGTGCTAGTCTTGACATAGTTGTAGCTACAAGATTATTTACATTCAATACCTAGTGACTCCACTAAAGTTTTTAAATATTTAGTTACTAATCACTCCATAATTTCCATTTCAAAGGTGACCACTAGGTATACTAATAAAGGTATACCCTTTGAGTTTGTTCAATTGCCTTTGTATTCTATCAAAAGGTTTATGTTTGTGAATACTCATCCTTATTCAAGAGAGTTTGTGTTTAAGAATTCCAAGTTCATTCTAATTTAAACCTATAATACCCATAATATACATTATAATATTTATATAAACCAAAATTTTTTACCTTTCACTAGATCGTCTCCTTTGATTCTTGCCCAATATGACCAAATTCGTAGAGCAACCCTTAAGAGTGTTCATTCTTTTAGTGGACTGGGTCTTATTACTACCATTGAAAACATGAGAAACATAAAAAAATTATACAATATCCATAATATCACTCAAGATATTGTGGATATTAGGTTATTATCATTGTATTTCAAAGGGTAATATTTAGATTGGTATGGGACTCTACCTAAAAATTCTATCGGTTCATGGGATGAACTAGGAGATCTATTGACTAAGAGGTTTAGAGATAAGAGTGATCATTTATCACTAGCTAAAAAATTTACCATTATCAAGAGGGAACCATAAGATTTTATTAAATATTTTAACACTTTATTCAAAAAACACGGGATAGGATCCCAACCCTTTTGAGAACTACCTCAAATTCTACCTTTTTATACTATCTAAAAACATTGAATAGTGATGTATCCATGATGTTCAAATCCATGGGTGGGAATACATTACTTGATACCTATGATATAACTATAAATTCTGATAATTATCTTATTGAAGTAGGGAATATTACTCCTAGGCCACCAATGCCATTGTTCCTTGATTTGCAGCCTCTTAGTCAAGTTACATTACCTACCTTGGCTCCTTTGCCTAGTCAAGAAAAGTTTTCCATTGCCTCAAATAGTGAGATCCATAAAGTAAAGAGTTTGATCCAAAGTGATAATAATGAATTGGTTTCCCTTAAAATTCAACAAGCTCAAATTTATAAGAAATATCAATCCTACAATCAGTTTGGGCAAACAAATAGGCCTCCTTTTCAAGGATATTATTAAGGATAAGGTCAAATCACCCAAGCTAGAACTTACCAAAGTTATAATACTAATGCCCCATCATCTTACAAATATATTGTTACCACACAATTTTTTTTAAAAAAAAATAACCATGTTATCCCTCATATGAACAAAATCAAAATCAAGTTGCATATGCCAATGAAATGCCTAGTAAAGACATGACAATGTAAGGTAATCAAGCATCTAAAGTTTCCAATTTTGAGGTGTTAATTAAAATTAGAATGCATATTGGAATGGAGAATGGACAAGAAAAATCTAATTCTACTCTCATAAATCATTTTGAGGCAGAGTTTTGTGTCATCAATCATTTGGGAAATTCAAGCAATGTGAATGCTAGTGTGTCCTCTAACACTTGGTCTAAGAAAAGGGTTGTTGAAGAGACATAAGGGGATAATAAATAACATGGTTTGACTCCTAAATCATATCCAATTGTGTGTGTTTCTAATTAAACTCCTAAGGTGTAGGAAAATTATAATTTTTAAAATGTAAGGCATGCTCCTACACATCCACCTTCACAAGCTACACCATAAGGCACTAGTGATTCCAAAGAGCCTCTTAAGGTGATCAATCCTTATATAAATGTTTTTGATAAAATGAATAAGTTTAAAATGAATATCTAACTATGGGGTTCATTAACAATACCTAGATAAAAGGAGATACTTCAAAAGGAATTTCAAGGACTTGGTAAACAAGTTGGATCAAATAAGAATGAGAATGTTGTCTTGGTAAATAGAACTTATACCATCGATGAACAAGTGAATAAGATTGATAATAATCATCATTTTTACCTATCCTTGATTATTGGTGATTTTTTAGTTCACAATTTCATCATAGATAGTGGGGCTAGTACTTCAGTTATGCCCAAGTGTATAGTGGATAAACTAGGCCTCAAGTATGAGCCAATGGCTAAAGGAGTTTTAAAATTAGATAGATCACCAATAAATATATTGGGAGAATTCAAGGATTTGAATCTAATTTTACATTCTTGTCTTACTTTTTCCATTCCTCATGATGTGGTTGTGGCAGATTTACCTCCATACTTTGCTCTTTGTTTGTCAATTTACAACTAAGATAGGTGGATACTTGGTAGATAATTGGCCTTATATGGTTTTTAAGACAAAGTATGATACCAAGGTGAATATTTAATAAGATCCTATCTATCATAATCACTTAGATCCTTACATTACTAAAGTGGAAAATGTCAATTATGCCATTATTGATGAGGAAGAACTTCACATAGATCAATCTCCAACATCCTCTCTTGAAGGAGTTTCTGATTTGTATTTAGATGAATGGGGAAATGAACTTTATGAGCATGAAAATTAAAAATTAATAGAGGAAGATAGTCTTGTATTTCATTTAATTCATGAGGAGGACTCTTTCATGCCAATTTTGATGAAGCCAAGTGAAGACATGGATGTTTTATGACAGATTTTATTTATTGGATCAAGAAGTAAGATTATGGTAGGTGGTGGAGGAATATTAGTTTCCCCATCCGAAGAAACGTAATATTCCAATTTAAAATTTCAATTCTCTTGTACTTGTAATGTGGTATAATATGAGGCCCTCATTCATGGCCTTGAGTGAGATAGAAAAAGAGGTGTGCAAGAAGTACAAGTGTATGGTGATAGTGAGTTGATTATGAAATAAGTAAGAGGCCAAAATGTAACTAAAAAATATTTTCTTAAATATTATAAGCATAGAGTGTGGGATATTGTTGAGGATTTCTAAGCTTTCAACATACAATCCATCCCAAGAGAAGACAACAAACATGCTGATAGGTTGACAATAATTGGATCTCAGTTTGATGTTCCAAAAGGGATTAGAGAACATAAGAACCAACCAAATATCAGGGTGATTATAAGGCCTTCCATACCTAATAATGTCACTAATTGGAAAATGTTTGATAGTGACCAACAAATAACACTTTTTATACAAGATGAGGTTGAGTTTTATTCCAATAATTAGACTAAACTATAGCAACAATATGGAGGGTATATTATACAATTGAAGTAAAACAAGTTCCCTAAAGGATTATTCACACATGGGAGTATCTTCAGTGATGATGATCAATTTAAGAAAGATAAGGTAAGCATGCCTACTAAGCAATAAAACTATGAGAGAGTATAAATCTTTAAAGATACATTCCTTGCACTTGGGAAGGTATGTACTAGTGAAGAGAGGCATGCTTTTATTGACTTATACAAGGAGTTTTTTAATGTCTTTGCATGGGAATATAGTGATCTAAAAGGCTTTGACCCAAAATTAGCTCAACATACCATAGAGATAGATGATAATGATAATCATATTAATAAAAGACAAAGGCCAAACAATTCCAAGATTGAGCCTCTCATGAGGAAGGAGTTTACTAGGTTGATTGAGTCTAAGATCATTTTCCCTATTAAGCATTCATCTTGGTTGGCAAACTTAGTCCTTGTAAGGAATAAGAATGGGGAAATCAGGATATGTGTTTATTTCAGGGAATTGAATAGAGTTTCCTTGAAGGACCACTATCCTCTTCCTTACATGGAGAAAATTTTGCAAGTTATGGCAAGTAGTGAAAGGTTTTCTCTCCTTGATGGATATTCTAGGTATAATCAGATTTTGGTGAAAGAAAGTGATATATAGAATACAAACTTTACTAAAAAATTCTATAAATATTATTATAGTAAATTTAATTTTAGATTGTCTAATTTTGGAGCTATATTTCAATGTGAAATGGATATGGCTTTTCAAGGACTAATAAATGACATTGTGTTGGTATATCTTGATGCTATCACAATTTTTTCTAAGGATACAAAGGATCATTTGAATCACCTTAGGAATATTTTTAAGAGATGTAGAGAGTTTAGAATATCTCTTAACCCAAAGAAGTGTGTGTTTTATTTCCATAAATGCAAACTTTTAGGACACATTGTCTCAAAGAAGGGCTTATCCATAGATCTTAAAAGGGTGAGTGCAATCTTGGCATTGGATTTACCCAAAAATAGGAAAGGCTTACAAATTTTATTTGGGAAAATTAATTTAATAAGGAGGTTCATTCCCAATTTTGATAATTTAGTCAATCCTCTAACCTCTATGCTAAGGAAGGATGAAGTGTTCACTTGGACAAGAATAAGGAAGAAGAGTATTGAAGAGATTAGATAAGCCATTGCCCAAGCTCCAACTCTTGCAAGTCATAATTTATCAAAGGAATTCAAATTGTATACATTTGGAAATGAGGAGGTAATCTCTACATGCTTACTCAATCAAATGAAGAAAACTTAGAGCAACCTATTGCCTTCTTTAGTTAAGGTTTGGAAGGCTATGAGGTAAGATACACCTATGTTGAGAAGAAAGAAATTTTAGTTGTTATAAGTCTAAAGAAGTTTAGTCACATGTTATCTAAAAAAAATATTTATATATTGTTACCTCATATTAGTGTCAAATATTTCCTTTTGATAAGAGTTTTGAATGAAAAAAGGGCTGGTTAGATCATAAAAGTTTTGGAGTATGATGTAGAAATCAAGACAACGAAGTTCATGAAAGGGAAGGGGTTATGTGAGCATCTTGATTCAGACTTGAATGAACAAAAATAGGTTTTTTATAACTTCATGATGACCCTATAACAATTACATCTTCATCCATGAGAAGTTGGACACAAGATATGATCCATTTCCTTCAAATTGGTGAGTGTCCACAAGGTCTAGATAGAGCTAAAATAAGGTACTTTAGATTATAATCTATTACTTATATACTTTTTGATGGAGTGTTGTTTAGGAAGGACTTATTAGGTGTGTTATTGAGGTGTGTTGAATCAGATCATGTTGAGAAAATACTATTTGAGTTTCATGATGGACCAGCTGGTGTCACTTTGATTTAAGAACCATAGTTACTAAGATTATGAGAGCTGGATACTTTTAGCCTAGTTTGTTAAAAGACACCCATTATTGGGTAAGGAAGTGTGAAAAATTTACTCTCTTTGATGGTAAACAAAAGCTTGCTACCTTGCCTCTTCATCTAATATAAGTAGAAAAACCTTTTATGCAATAGATTCTAGATTTTGTAGGCCTAATCGACCCACCTTCTAGTGTTGGTCACAAGTGGTGTATATTGCTACAAATTATTTTAAAATATGGGTGGAGGATATATCTCTCAAAGAAGAAAATGAAATTTTAGTTCTAGACTTTTATGAAGGCATAGTGACAAGGTTTGGGGCTCTTTCAACAATAATTTTAGATAATGCATTGCCTTTCCTTGGAATGAAGATAAGTGAATTGGATTTGAAACATGTCATATATCTTAGTAATTCCTCTAAATATTATCCAAAAATAAATGGACTAGTTGAGTCCATTAATAAGAATCTAATCAAGATAATAAAGAGGACAATGGAGGAGAACCAAAGGACTTGGCATTCCAAGTTGAAGACAAATCTTTAGGCTGATAGGATCACCTCAAAAAGAGCCATTGGAAACTCACCATATACAATTTTTTATGAAAGATAATCTAGACTTACTATTTCACTTGAGCTACCATCTTTGTATCTCACTTATTAGTTGGAGTTGATGGAGAATGAAAGCATGGAAGTCAGGTTGTGTGAGTTGATGGAGCTTGAGGAGACAAGAGATCAATCTATGTAAACTATGAGAACTCACCAAGATGAACCAAAAAGATACTTTGGAAAGAAGGACATGTCAATAAGTTTCTAAGAAGGGACATTGTTATAAAGTGGGATGAAGATAGGGCTAAACCTAGAAGGCACATAAAGTTTGGTGCTTTGTGGAGTGGCCCTTATGTTAACACCCAATACAAGAAACATAATGCTTTCAAACTCTTAAATTTGGATGGAGAGGAGATTCATATCCCAGTAAATGGGATATATCTCAATAATTTCTACTAAGTTTCTCATCTCTCCTTGTACATAGTTATTGTTTTCCTTGTTTTCTTTAAGTGCATTATACACATGTGTGAGTCTTGTTTGTGTCTTGCTTTGTCTTGTATTTTTTTGGTGTGTTGTGGTTGTTTTTATGTGTTTTAGGCAATTAATTACAAGTTTTATTCAATAAATATTGAATCTCTTGGCCCATGATAGGATAAGGTTGCTTGTCTAGTTAATATAGCAAGTATACTACCCCTATGAGTTACCAATTTATTGACCAAATTTGAGTTTTAGGTCAAATTAGGGCACCCCTAAGTAAAAATTTGAACTTTAAGTGTTATATGGGACTAAAAATTATGTAAAATTGTGTTTTATAGGTTAATTAATTTCATATTATGTTATACTAGACTTGGTACCTATTTATTATACTCCTTTTAGTCATTTTGGGTCAGTTTGAGGTCAAAAAAGTGAATTTAATGAGTTGTATAGATTTATGGGGAATTTTTAAGGTTAAAAAAGATGATTTCATACCCCATGTGTCCACATTAGTCTTACCCAATTGACATAATTGAAAAGTGGTAGGTTGTTTATAATAAAAGATAGTTTTCTTGAGAATGGAGAAGAAAATGGCACTTGTACAACCCATGGGGAAGTGTGACATGTGGGAAAGGATTATAAAATTCCTTTAAATATTACCCATGTTAATTTACATGTTTTAAATGATTTTTAAGTGTAATTTTAAAGCCAAAATAATTCTACTCCTTTCTTGATTTTCTAGACATATTGAAGTGACTTTTAGGTTTTTGATCAATACAGATAACTGAAGAGGTTTCAAGACAATTGATTTTTGGAAGTTGTATGTAACTAAAATAAATTAATTTCCATATAAATATTTTTAATAATGGTTTCCTATTATTCATGGACCATCCTCATGAAATTGACTTTACTTTTCTTGTAGTTGTTTCACGCACCTTGTAGGTTTTGCTCAATTCTAGTCAAATCCATATGAACTAGTTGGTGATTTTGAATCCAAGAGATGTTTTATATCTTATAGTATGGCATCCATTATTATTTTCATGTTTCATAATTTTTGGATCAATAAATTATTCCATGCTACAGGAGGGTGTTACCATATGCAATCTCAGCTAAAGTTCTTCCTATTTGATGAGTGTTATTCTTCTTAAAGTGTCTCATGTAGTTATAAAATGGTGTCACATAGGTATCAAGGTATATTACCACCTCCTTCCATGTTTTATATTCACCATGTCATATTTTGGGTAGCTTACAACCTTATCTTTCTCTATAGTCAACTTCATGCTTAACTTCAATTGCAGTCACCTATATAAGCTTGTTCAACTTGTCCATGGAGTTATAATCAAAATGTATTATTTGTCTAAGATATAAATATTTTGAAGTAGTTAATTTATATACTTGGAAAAGGTGTAAGTGTAGTCATAAGCTCATCGACCATGCTAAAATAATCCTGAGATGCCCCTGCTTGCTCTTCTCCATGTATATACAAGTGAGTTTCATGTTGGAAAAGATAAGTTGGAACTAGTTTAAAGGTCTCAAATAATGGATATCATGTACTTGAAGGTTTATAAATGAATTTGAGTGGTTTTGAAGCTATTCACTAGCATGTTTCTGCCTGACTTCATGACCTTCTTGTATAACATGCCTAATGCATACCTACAGGGCTCTTGTTGATGTCATACTGAGCTGTGGAATGATTAATGTGTGTTACAACCTCTTAGTATTTCTAGAGGTGAATTAATATGTCTAATAAAGGCATACAAAGTTCATATTCATGGATAGTTTCAAATTTATCATGTTTAACTCACTATTTGTATACCAAAACATCCACCTAAAGGTGGTTGAGCATGGTACTAAAATGATTTTATGGATAGGATGAAATAACTTGACACATACTTAAGGTTGTGGTATGATAATTAATTTGTTATATACCCATACAAAGTTTCAAATGAGCAAAATAGTTGTGAAACCATTTTGAAGAGACAAAGGACTGTGTTCTTGGAAGTTGTCCCTAAAATGTCAAAATAGAGGTCAGAGAGATTTTTGTGATCATCTTAAAACATGGTGGTAAAGGTTTTTAAGACATATATCATATTAAATCTTATATACCCTATCATATATAATATGCATGCCAAGAACGGAGGTCAGAAAGTAAATTAAGATAGGATGTTTAAGGCCTCAAACATGCCTAAAAAAGCACTAAAATGTTCCATTAACATCTACAGGTCTGTGGTTTAAAATGGTATTTTGTCACCCTAAGGAGAAACATTGAAAAAAATATCATGGATAAGATGGTTTTAAATGATGAAAGGTTGCAATAATGGATTTAATGTAAGAAATAAAGGATTGAAACACTCCCATGTAACCCCTATGCCTACCTACATGTGTCTCTTTAATGGGAAATACACACCTACAACAAAGTTTCTCAATCATATCAGGAGAATATAGTTTTGTGTTTGATAGAATCATATAAGTAAACCTAAGATTATTATGGGTATTATGTGACCCCGGAGGAGGTTCAAGGAAGTATATAAACATTATGAATAAATGGATAAGGCTATATACATGTATAATAGGCCCTACAGGCTGAGCATCTCAGTCTAGATAATGACCTAAGAATTTGATGTTAAAATAGAATTTATAGGATTCCAAACAAGAAAATTTGTTTAAAAACATGGTGTGTGGCCTCAAGTGGGATTCAATTAAACTTTTCACATAAGAATCCAAGTTGAAGGGGTCGACACACACATGTACAATAGTCAATCAAGGTTTCATAGTCATCTTGGTAGAAACTCAGTCAAGTGAATCCAAAAGTGCACATAGAATTATTATAAGGTTATCATGATGACTTAAACCTATAAAAAATTTATACATGGATATGATGAGCTTCATACGTTCTATAAAAGACACATTTAACCTAAAATAGGTGCAAAAAGGCATGTCTTAGTCAGCATGTAGTAGACTTAGTTTTGAAGGTCAAAGGTGTATTAACAGGGTTAATAGGATCTAAAACTTGATAAATTAGTGATTTATCAACTAAATGGGGATTTTAGTGATTTCATAAGATTCAAATAGGTGAGAAAATAATCTACAGAGACCCCAAGAGCCCTATATGCACTTACAATAGAGTGCAAGATAGTAAGGGGAAGGTGAGACATGGACTTGTATAGGGAAGAGAAGAAGGTTAAAATAAATTTAAAGTTTTACATGATATTTCAAGAGGTTTTATTAAAATCCTAATACCTTTCTAAAGTGATAATATGCCTTCCCTACTTAGCCAAAGGGTAACAATTCGTATAATGAGCTAGGAAACCTCTTTGCTCAATTGGCAAGTATGAGGAATTCAAGGAAAAGAGTGTTTTTGGATGAATTAAAAGATTAAGTAGCATTAATTGTATATGGGAAATATTTTTAAGAATAATTGAAGAATTATTTTATCATGGAAGGGTTAATCTTAGGAAGGTTTGAGGAAAATGTAGGAAAATAGGCTTTATTGAGCATTTGGAGATGGTTAGGCACCTAAATCAAAGAATCTAACTAAAAAATATGGTATAAATCATCAACAAGACTTGGAAAACTCAAAAAATACTAATTTTTTCTTGGAAATGAGGGATATATCTCACTATTTTGTCTCAGAGGTTAGTCAGTCTAGGAAAATCAAGTTTTGGCAAAGTGAGCTAGTGAGTGAAAAATGGTTAAAGGGATTGATATAAATATTTTGGGACATAAAAAAAAATATTATGAGGTGTATGGAATTAAATATATTATATGGAATAACTATAACAATATTATACCCCTTAATGTGACTAAATTACCCATGCACACAGTCCAACTAGTCAAACTTTCACTAGGCCTAGTTGGTGAATGAGAGAATAATATGAAGAAGAATTATTGGAGGGTTATGAAGTTTATTTTGAATCTAAAATAGGATGTTAAAATGAATAAAAAACCAACCTAAACTTTAAATATCAATCCTAACAGCCAAAGCTAGAAAGGTGCCTATTAGACCTATTATGCTTTGAGGGGACCTAGAACCAATTGGAGGTCCATCTTCATTTATAACCCTTGGTGGGATATATAAATTATTAATTTATGTTAGAGAGAGGAATATATAAATTTTTAAACTCATATTATGTAGAGTAACCTACAAGGAAGCTAGTGTTAGCCCAGAAAGAGGCCAAACATGTAAAAAGGGTAGAAACAAGCATGATGAGGTGTCTTCAAATGGTCATTTATTTTCTAAGGATTTGCATGGGAACTAAAGGAATTGAAAGGAGTTACCAAGGTCCCTTATCATCAATTTTTTATCATTTAGTGTTATGTTCAATGTTAAATATTTATGAACAAAGCTTAAGACCAAAAACTTCCTAAAACCCTACTAAACCCTTAACTAGGACCTAGTGGAGAAAACAAGCCTGGAAAGCTATCCAAATGACATATTTTGATCATGTAAGTTATTTTAACATGCATAGTAATTCCTCATTATATCTCCCACCAAGATGATCTATATGGAATTGTAAGGATGGGGTACAAAACATGGTTTTTATGACTGTTTTATGTATTGTGTAGGGTAAAGAAGGTTACAAAGGATGAAATAAAGTTTGGGATAAATATTTATAGTTTTTATAACTCTTTATGATCATTTATTTCTAGGAAAAAAATTATAAGTGTTCAAAAAATAGCTCTCCTTTCAGCCAATCAAAACTGGCATAGTGGACACGAGGGTGAAAACTCTAAGTGTAAGCCTTTTCAAAGAAATCCTATTGCGTATATGGACATGGAGGGTATTTAAAGTTGACATTAACTCCATCTCATGGATTTATATGGAAAAATAAAGCTAATTTTAAGGCCAAGTGTGAGGGGTGATTGAAAAAGGAGTTTTTAGACTGCAAATAATGATGGTTTCCTTCTAGGAGTTTATAAATGAGTAGGAATGCAAAAAATGCATGGAGAGGAATGCATGAAGGCCTTCACTCTCATTCCAATCATCAGACCTATCCATAGTTATTTTTTGGATGTTCAAAAAGGTTCAAATTATGAATGTAGTTTTTTGAGCCAAGACTGGGAGTTTTATGCCACTTTTCATAAGTTTCATGACTTATATGGAAACTTGGTCATCCTAACCTTATATGGTTTATTTATTAACCATTTTAATCCATATTTAATAGGTAAGAAATTAATTCAAAGAGTGCACCAAGGGAACTATCCCTTCTAGAGATTCATCTCACCAAATTGTTACCCACAACAAGAGAGATGTTTATATTGTGCCACTTGGATGAGGAGAGATAGGAATATCCTAAAGGGGTGAAAATCCAAGTGATAAAAGTTCCCATTTGAGATATGAGGATGTATCTTTACCTTAGCATCCAACTTGATGTTAATTTTGAAAAAAAGAAGTTTATATATATATATATATATATATATATATATATATATAAACCCTTGAGTCATTAACTCATGTGAAACAAGATGTCCCAAGGTATAATACATTCTTAGCCACTCAGATTGGTACATAAAGAAGTCAAATTAACTATTGTGAGATACCCAACCAATTTCCAATTGAGCCTTCAATAGATCAAATAACTCTAGAGAGAGATTTGTTGAGATTCTATAAATCAAATCTTGGATTTAGTAACCATAACACCATACACTTGTTTGATGAAGCTTATATTAGATTCAAATCATTACTCTTACAAGGGAGAGAATTCCCATAGCATGGTTTTACCATTATCAAGGAGTATAACAATTCCTCTAGTCCCATAAGTCATTAGGTAAATATATATGTATATTATAGGATAATAGACAACAACGGTTACTTATACCAGGTAAGCATTATACACATTTTACCTATATGATTAAATCAATGCCTCAATGATAGTTCAAGGTTAATACGAACATATTCAAATGTATATAATGCAATTCTAGCATTTGAGAGATCATATTATCATATTAAATGCTTTAATGGGATCAACTCTAAATACTTAATTATTTTATTAATCAAGAGTGTATAAAATGGTTACAATGTCTAACTCCATGTGACTTAAGACCTATATGCCAATGCCCAAACGAACCAACACATCCATGGCTCAATAAGTAAGGGCAACATGGCCAAATTTATATTTTAATAAATCTAAAGTATATTTTAGTTGGGAATAATTTATTCAATAGAATCAACTTCCACACTTAATTGCTTTAGAAATAAGTGAATATGAAATGGAAATACAAATTCAAGTTCTAAAGCATAAACACCATATGCCAAGATTACCCATAGATAGGTAGGCATACTAAAGAATATAAACAACACATTTGAGATTACGTAGTGTTTTTGTTGTTTCAATGTATAAATATACCATGAAAATGTATATTAAATCAAACTATAATCATTATAAGAGTTATTCCTCAAATAAATATGTATAACCAATGCAAGGAGGGCATCTTAAATTGATAACCATTATCCTCAACAAATTAATACAACTGTAGAAAATTTTCTAGCTCTTACAAAGTATAACAAGCACCATGATTCCATGGATATCATGTAAGTACTAAAAAGTTTTAAACCATCAGGTTAAGATATTTTTCAAGAGATATTAAAAACTAAATTACACATGAAATTCCAATGACTCAGTCTAATAAATAGACCCATTAATACAATTCATTCATATACTGAACTCAACATCCAAGGTTGAAAAGATTTTACCAAAATCATTTTAGACATGTGACATATCCATTAGGATCAAAAGAGGATGAAATAAAGTCATTTAAAGAGCATGGGATAGATATAGCTACAACTATATAAATATCTTTATTCTCTATAGTATACACAAAGGCGTAAATTTAACTAATACATAGACTATTTCAATAACTCATAAGAGTTTAACATGTTTAATTGTAAGCATTTACAGAAGTGATGTTAAGTCCATAATGCCACATCTTCCAACATCAAAAGTATTAAAATCATAATAATAAGATAATACTATTTTTTATAAACTCAAAATGATAACTTATTGAGTGATATACTATTACAAACCATAACATAGCCTGCGTATTATTCATGAAGCATTAGCTAGAATCATAGTCAGAAAATGTTCAATATGGTTTTTAATGAGAGACTTCTTCTACAAATGCTAACTTCTCAAGAAGAGTTCAAGCTAGAGTAACTTATTACTAATAATCAATTTATTTTCAAGACTGGTTTACCATCTTATGCATACTATTGTAACCTTCTTATATGGTTTACATGTAATAATATAAGATTTATTCAAGTAATTAGGAGATTTCAGACTTAAGCATTTACAATATTTTAAGGTAAGATACCTTTCATGACAAAATGAAACAAGATTAACATTGTACACTTTTTTATTCCTTATGCCAAAATAATAAAGATACAACATTTTAAAGAGTACTTATTACTCAAATGGATTCACCTATCTATAAGTAATATCAGAAATAACAATCATTTAATTTCATCATGAATTACAAAAGTAACACATTACATGCATTTAATAAATGTGAAAATTTAGAACTATGTGATTGAGTCAATAGATGCTTGATACCCATACATCATTATGCTACCCCATAATGACATGAATTTTTATGCATGTGTATCACTAAAATAATAATTCCACATTATCATAATCCAAGATATAGATCTCACATCATAGTCATAAGAATTATTTACATTATGAAACCATGGTGATCAATAACAAGTATACAACATATTAACATGTTGGAACCATCAATTTTAAGCACATGAATCCAATCCATAGGTGATAAGTGCATGATCTACAAGGTGAAGAACTCCAAGGTATAGCCTAATGATACCAACCATCAGTGGTGCTGACCACCCCAACCATAAGCTAGATGGTGTAATAGACATATGGGTTTTCATGAAAAGTTATGAGAATACTGGTGACACAACCAAGGTACACCACTCAATAACCAAATATTTAATAAATCAACATAAAATAATAAACAATAAACACTAGGTTCAACATGCTAACCAAGACCATAAGAAATAACATCTTGTACAACACTCAAGCTAAGACAAGAAAAGGACATTCATCTAAGGGAGCATAAGAGATCTACTCAACATACTAGCTTTGAACTTAGGAAGGAAGATTTAGAGGTAAATCTGAGTTTATGTTTTTAGAGCCTCAATGATTGAAATGTCAAGCTAAACTTCACTAGTTAGAATTCTTATGCTTCCTTGAATTAACATACTAGTCAAATAACTCAAGACTTTAACAAGCAAACAAGCTACAATAGAGTCTAAGAGAGATATTATTTACATTCAACATGAAATATAGTCAAGCCAAGAGGTATGGTTTACCATTTTCTAATGTGAATAATATGATTAAAACATTACCTAAGGATAGCCCACCACATAGCTTATAAGCAATTAAATCTTAATAAAATAATGATAGGTTTCACATAGCATTCCAAGGTTGATATAATTTTATGAGAAGTAATCCAAAGGAAAAGAAGGATAAGCTCATCCATTAACAAACCCCAAATTACACATATTCAGCCCAATTTTAAAATATAATATGCTTGATAAACTTACACCATTATCATATGGTCTAAGGAATTATAAAGAACATTCCCTAAATAGGGAAGACGTATATGCACACATAACTGACCTTACAGGCCAAAAGCATAAACATATTGATCTGAACTTCAAGCCATGCTAATTAAATCAAAGGAGCTTATTGGTATGGTACTGATTTAAGCAAGTGTAATTAATTTTTATATAATCAACATCCACTCAACTTTAAAATCCTTATCAAATATGGGGATTGACCCAATTGATTCCAACAACAATGAGAGTTATAAGGATAAATTATTTCCATGCCAAATAAGGATACACACATATATACGGTGCAATATATCCATAAAATCTAACTATATTTTAGTAAAATTAAAAAACCCTATAATATGGATTTTTGTTTCCAAATGGGTTTCGATAAAGTTACAAGAATTCATTTTACCCAGTCCATCTTAAAATAATTTTTAGGCCAAATTATTCTACAACCATGTTTTATAAAAATATACGGTGGTTCACAAATCTTGGGTATTCTATAATACCCTATTTAATAGGGATTTTTTTATGATTAACCCATATAGGGCATAGCCTACAACCCTATGATTATTTCATACAATAATCTTCTAAAAATCAATATGCTCATAGAGGTGACTTGACCCAACAAATAATTTGCATCATTATAATCAAATGCCATAGTAGGGTAAGACAAATTTGAATTAATTCACTCATATATGCACATGTATTTATTTTTAATCAAATTCAAAAGAAATAACATACTTATCTATATTATCCTTGTACCTCCTATAAATTTAATAATTCACCTACTTGTATATTATTAAATCTTAATAGAGAGTCGAGTTGTATGTTGGGATTATTTCCCCCTGAGTCATTGTCATCTCCCTATATGCCCAGGAGGACTCAAGGTTTTTTTCTATAGCCCACATTTAGGTTCTTTTTACCATAACTCCTATGCTAGCCATAACTATTTAAATAAATGAAAAATTCCTTCTAACAAACCCACAACTCCTACACCATGCTGTTGGCCGGGGTTCCATGCTAGGATTTTTCCAAGGAGATGATGCGTAGAGGAAGGGAGTTTATGGCATCAAGCCAAAAGTGAAAATTTCAAAAAATCCCCATTATTATTTATTTCTCCAAGATTATGGATCCTACTTGAGCCTTTACCCCAAAACCACCAAGTCACCAAGTCAAAAATTACTAATAATGCCAAGCCTAAAATAATAATGACAATGCTAAGACCAAAACAAGATAAGTCACATTCCATTTAGAAACATGCCAAACTAAGATTTTCTACAAATAGATAAATCCATAATATGCTAGGGAGTCAATGGTAGGATAAGACATAATAACAAAAATCTCCTTTTTATGAGTTTAGTGAATCAAATTCTTTATAATCCAAGGGAGTCAATCATGGTAGGATAAGACATAATAACAAAAATCTCCTTTTTATGAGTTTAGTGAATCAAACTCTTTATAATCCAAGGGAGTCAATGAACTAATTGATCATAACATAAGCCAAGACAATACAACGTCATGATATTTATTATAAGATTATGGGGGTTTAAGACATGGTCTAACCATTAAAAAAGGGGAAATTATTTTAATGTTAAAGCATCAAGGCTAACATCCAAGGATACATAATTAACATAAACTTTCCTTATTTTTCTAGCAGCTAAAGTCCACCAATGATCCTAACTCAATCGACCTATTCTTACAACCATCAAATAGAACCTTAGAAGTACCTTCTCTAGAAATATACATCAATGGTGATAAATTTTGATATGATCAAAATAAAAAAACATGTCCTAATGAAAGTATGCATATACATCATAATCACTATCAAAGTTTTGAAAATAGATCAATCAACTATACTAAGTAGTCAAAATGCCAATTAGGCTAAGACGATCTTGAAAAGTTAACATGCCAATAATAAAAAATGCTTCACAAGGTGGGGTCATAATAAAATGAAATAAATTATATTATGTGTATAATATGCCTTGTTTTTTCTTGATCCCACTTGATTTTGTTATATGTTAATAGATAATAATCTTGATCGCACTAATAAAAAAGAGCCAACTATTGAATATAAATAAAGGCCCTAATGTTACATCTTGGTAATGTCAGTGCATAAATTTATGTATAATCTAATAGTGAATCTATAATTTGGTTCATGTGCACCTTGAATATGTCTCAAGATGAAGTATTTTTATCAAAAATATGAAAATATTTGTGCCAAATGTGTGTTAGATCCATATAATTTTATACCAAATGTAAATCTAATCCATGTAAACTAAATAAAATTATGCTCATTCTGTCAACTTTATGTATGTGGAGTCATGTATTATATTACATCCTCCCACTAATATTACATCCATTTTGAGGTGAGGTATTGAAAACTTGATAATCACCTTATCTCAAAATGCTAAGATAACTATGTTGTATCCTTGTGAATCACATAGTAAAATAAACACATAATAGTGTCATGGCAAAGTAGATATATCGATGAAGTTCATAATGTGCATACATAACAAGCCATTATATACGTGATATGAATCATGTAAATGTTTATATTATAATAAGATCAACAAATAATTAATTACACAAGTACGAGTAATCAAATGTCACATAAGGATAGGTCCAAAGAGACCACAAACAAGGGGCATATTCAAATTCTGCACACTCAAGTGGAGGACATGTGCAAATGTCCACACACAAAATAAATAAGAAACATTCAAGGCACTATGGAAAAAGAGAAACATGTTCAAATGTTTTGAAATAAAGAAAAGAAAAACTTAAGTACACTCAAGTAAGCTAATGTAAATAGATGAATTAATTAAACATAAGCAACTAGTATAAGCATGTCATACTAGTACCTGCATATATGTGTTATAAAAATGTCACAGAAAATAGCATATAAAATACACTATGTAATATAAAAAAATGAGTATATTCATGTGTAATCTATATAAACTCAATAATATAATTTAAAATGATCATAAAATAGTATAATCTATGTTAATCTTGATCATATAGAAGCAATATTTGCCCAATGTAGTATATCATGCTAGAATCAAAAAGGTCCAACATTTGTATGTTTGAGATATCATTGGTCTAGTGTATACATGTATCAAATCAAGTACCCATGAAACATACATGTGTATGGAAATGATATTATATCTACTAACATAAATTAAATTACATATGCAAAATCTTTAAAACATGTGAAATACTAAATATTTTGGTATTTATTATTATTTTAATGTTTCTACATTTTCTTAAATATTTGATTCATTTGGATTTTTTTAATTTTTTTACAATGTTTGGAAAGATAGTGACAGCTTATGATCCCATATAAGGTATGATAATATGGTGCTCTAAACTCTAAATGTGGTATGATAAATTGGTAATACTACAAAAGACCATGTATATCTACCAAAACTAAATGTGTAGAATCTATGATGATTTATGTATGTCTCATAAGACTGTATGGTCATGAATCAATAATAAAATGTGTAAGGCTTAATTTAATACATTATTTTATTATCTATAATTTCATCAGTGTAATAGTGGGTCTTATTACCCATTTTGAAACATTATATTTTGATGTAGGTAAATGGTTGGGTTGTGTAGATGTGAATGAGGATCTTGGAGAGTACTATATATATACATATACATGTACATATATACATGTACATATATATATATATATATATATATATATATATATATATATATATATATATATATATATATATATATATATATATATAAAGAAATCTCAAGTATAAGATACATAAGAAAGGGTATTGCCTATTTATTACTCTTTCACACATTATTAAACTTAGCATTTTATATAATCAATTGTCCTCTAAAAAACTTTACCTATTGTAAAAGACGCTTGTATGGAAACCAAGAAACTATAATTACCATGTTGGCTTGAATATACTTAATACAACCAAGAAATATAGATGGTACTGCATGGAGATTATCTATACAATGATTTCAAAATAACATAACAAAGACAACCATATGTGGTATAACTAAAGAGGTAGTGATCACTTATGCTTGGTCAACCTGAAGAAGTAAATCAATCTCACTAAAACTAGTTGTATCTTCCCATTGAATGATTTTATCATTTAATTGAAGGCAATAAATCATCATGTGTGTATCCAAAATGTGTGAGCAATGTCATGGTACATTAATTATCACTATTGAAATTGTCAATCATAACACTATGTATAGGTTGATGATTAATATATGTCTTGATAAGTAAAGAATGAATATTTAAGTCATCACTGACAATCTCACTATCATAAATTGAAATAGAAGGTATCAAAACCATAGGAGGTATCTATTATAAATATACCAATAATCTCATCTAATGGTTCCCATAATGTTATGGAGGAGGATGTCCATGATATGTCTTTTTCACTTCTAAATTTATCTTTGAATGATCTTACAATGGATTTTTGAATATCTCTTATTTGTGATGATCATTTGGTTGTGATCCTGAATCTATAGGATAATTATCAAACATAAATTTATCACTATCAATAAGGTCATATATCTTATGATTTAGTTTATAACAACCATTCTTATAATTCCCCACACATTGATCATAGTCATAATAGGAATTGGCATCATATCCTTTTGGTAAATCTAGACTCATATCAACTGGAATAGGATGAGGGATAGATATAAGATGACAATATACCAACTTCAAAAGTAACAAAGCTATAAACTTAGGTAATCATTTAAATTGTCTCTTAGGTGCATTGGATAAGATTTGCCTATTAGGATGTTGAGACACTCTATATATCGTGGTACTTGTGTCCTTTTTAGCCTTTGTATATTTTACCTTGTAACTCGGTTTGATATGAAACTTGTTAGTGGATGTAATTTTTATGTTAGATACATACTTAACCTTATTTAATGAAATTAGTTTCATTTATATATTTTGGCTAATATTGCATAAGTAATTAAAATATTTGAATTTATTAAAAATAATAGACTCATGTAAGGGAGAAATCAATTTTTTATTAAATATGTCTCAAAGATTTTTATCCATGTTTATATTTGTCATTTTGGACAACACTATTTTATATCTCAATACATATTTATTCAATTTATCATTTTTTTGTTTGATATTATAAATTTGTACATATGACATCTTTTTAGTAATGTTGATTAAAAATGGGCTAAAAATTGATTGGTTAGAGGTTTGAATTCTCTTACTAATTGTATTGATAGATCATTTAACCATCTTAAAGCATAGTAATTTAAGATTATTGAAAATAATTTACAAAATGTTTGTCATTATAATCATAATCAAGGGATGGCACATAAAAATCAAAGATGTTACTTAGGATCACTCATTCCATAATAATGTGTGAACTTAGGTGCAACAAAGGAAATTATAAAAGGTTAAAAATATATCTCAGGTGTAATAGGGTTATGAAAAACATCTTTTGAGTCAAAAACATCAAGTGATTTCATATATTTTGTCTCAATATTGGTAACATTAGCTTTTTTTTTTTTTTTGTATAATATCTTGCACATTTTTACCACTAAGGTTTGAAGTTTGAGAAATAACCAAAGGGGATATAAATTCTTGTGTTTAAATAGGAATTGAAAAGGTAATTGGGTTGAAGTTTTAATGTTTCCCATAGAGGATGTAGCAACAATGGCTTCAAGTTTGAGGAAAAATGGTTTTAAAACATATCTCATACCCCCACTAGATGTAGTAGGTAAGATTATGTTCAAGGGGTGGGAAATGGGAAGGGATGTGGTATAAGAATATCCATTAGCCCTAATATCTATATCAATAGAGAGGAATGGTTGTTCACTAACATATTTTGATTTTTGAGTTGCTAATATATAATGTAGGAGCATGTGAAGATCATTAGGGGTTGCACAAATTAGCTCTCAAAATATGCAATAGATTTAACTTGTTCTTGGTTTACTTGTTAATTTTCATTATCCTCATGTGTTTCATTATCATCATTATCCTCATGATCATATATGTATTTTATAATATCTTTTTTGGTATGTGGTTTATTATCATTATTTTCACTCTCATTATTAGTATCATTTGACTTGGTATTGGCTTGAGACATTTTAAGTGGTCAAAAGGGTAGATAAATATATTTAATAGGAACACAACCTAATCTAGGACTACAAATAGGTTACATGAAAATAATAGAACAAATATGAATAAAAATAACAACTAAATACCTTAAGAGGCTAAAACCCCTAAAGTGAACTAGGATTTTCATGGAAAGACATGGTGGTTGGGTTCAAAAAATGTTTAACCTTATTTTCAATCAAGGGTTTTAAAATAATAGGATATTTAAGAGTGCATAATTTTTTTCCTAAGTAGATGAATTAAATAATTTAGTCTATGATATTCAATTTTGGTGCTAAATTATGAGAAATAATAAATATAGAAAGTATACTAAATATTTTATACATGTATTTACAAAGAATCAATAATACATAGCTTATGCAATGATGCAAAGATAGATATAAGATATACATGTTTGGAAATAGGCTATTTGATGTTTAGGAACTAGTTGTTAGATTTTATAAATATTCTTTATGGCTACCTAAACACTTGCATTAAACTTTTGACACTTGTGTTGATGCTAATTTTTAAATATCGACTTAAATATATTATATAAAACATTCACTATATCAATATGTGACCATTCAAGTCCTTTTGGGTTATTTAAACTTTCATTTCATGTATCTAAATCTCCCACATAGGTTATGTATCATTGTTTATAGATCAAACCCTAGATCTTCCCCTTATGTTAAGTTACCATGCCAAAAATTAGTTAGTGGCCTCATGGTGTTGAGCTAACCTTAAAGACTACTCTATCAATCACCATTGAATACATATACAACACTCCAAGGAGGTATTTAAACTTACATATTTCTCCCCTATGTGTTGGTATGTGTGTGAACAATAGTGTATAATGTTATATGCAAGTTCATGAAATGATCTAGCTTGTAACTTGAGAAATATGGATCATGGGATATTATTTGAGTGATCTAAACCTATAGTATAACTGATATAATTAATGATATGCCAAAAGGGATGAATGGGTAAAATAACTTGGTTGTGTTCTTTCAAATTAATGAGGTGATTGTCTCATATCCAAATGAATTATATTTGCCTTGTATTTATACTAGTTCTTTTGAAACGATCCTCTTAGAAGGGTAAATGACATTCTTAGGCTAGCTTGTACACATAAAAATATTTGAAAATTTAAGTTTCATAGGGATAGGATAGTTGTGTTGGAGTAGGGACAATAGCTTCGACACTATTGTCTTATCCTAGATGTTTAAGAAGGAAGAAATATACTAAGGTTATGTAGCTTTGAGTGAAGGATATATATCAGATTTTAGGCATTTTATGGTTATAGATGATCTATATAAGTAAATTAATCAAGTTTATACTAATAAATAAGTAATTATTCCCAATGACATGGCAAATAGGATCCTTTTCACTGCAAGGAAGATCAAACTAAAGTGTAGATACTTGAGATATATTTTTCAAGTGTACAAGACTATTTTAACATATAAATCCATATTTAAACATCTAAAACATGAAAAAACTATGGAATTTTGATATATACACTTTATATAAGAGTTAAGAATAATAATAAATATATAATATATATCAAATAAATTATGAAATTTTGATATATACATTTTTTTTAATTCATAAACTACATGGAAATTTAATTATTTTATAACTAAGAGATCTTGTTACAACACAAATGACACTTAAATACTTTTACCCACACAAAAGTTCTTGGTATTAATAATTTAATTTATTAGTAACCAAATAGAACATTTTATGATTAAAATCTTATATAATTATAAAAATAGTGGTGTATAATTAAGTGAGAAGCTCCAAGGGGGTAGCTATCAGTGAAAACTCACCTTAATACTTTATACTATTTATACCAGGGCATTGTTGAGTTTTAATATTTGATTGCCCTATGGGTTTTTAGATTTAATATGACTAATGTTTTGTAAAGTTATAATATGTTAATTACACTAAGGTTTTAGGAATGACATGAAATAAAATATGTGTATAATGTTATATTTCTAATAAAAATAAACTCAATGAGTGAAATAAAATCTAATATCTATTGAATTACTGAGGTTTACCAAATATGTTTGAAATTTATTATGTTAACATCTTTGTATTAAGAATGTAAAGATGGTTTATCCAATAATTTACATTTTCCAATGAAAATTGAGACACGTAAAACTTTTATTAAATGAAAGTAAACTCATTAAAACCCAATTTGAAGATAGTTTTATTCTAAGCCTATTTTTAGTTGTTAATTTTCATTATTTTATGATACCTATGCATTTCTCAATTAACACTTCATATTATGTTGTTATTAGTGTGTTCTTCATTGTTTTGTCTATATTTTTCCTTTTCTTTTCCCTTACCATTTGTATTTCTTATTTGTCTTTTTCCATTTATTATTTTCATATTATTTTGAGCCTACTTTCCACATCCATATAGTTTATAGTTTTGGGTTACCATGATCCTAAGTATATAGTTTTGGGAAGTATGTCTAAAATAATAGAAAAGCCACCATGGAATAAAGAGAAATAATAGATAAGCATAGGAATGGAAAAGATAAGGCATACCACATTAAAAACAAAATGAAATTATTTACAATAAGAGTATAATATGAATTTATATTTAAGGAACACACAGTTACCCTAAAAAAATATAATTTTACAATTAAAAATACGTTTGGAGAAAAAAGATATGTCTAATTTTTTATCTTTTATGTCTTTACTATAGTTTTACCCAAATTTAGAGTGTCATAATTGGGGTTATAAAAGGTAAATATAAGCTCAAAACTCTTTTAAATTTTTTATAACCAACACACCACATTTATTTAGAGGCAACAACCCTTTAATCTTATAGTCAAAATCAGAACAACTTCATGGTCACAGTGCATTCACAGTCCAAACTAAGAAGTGACATAATATAGGTTTTAATTAAATTGGCCACTAAACTACTTTATACTTATAAGTCTACCATAGACACATTACACAATCAAAGTAGGGACCTTATTTTCATATTTTAATTTGCATCCCATTATATATTATGCATTTTTTTAAGTCATTGAGCCATGTGATTTATATATTGGAATTAAAATTACAACGTGCTCATAATCCATGAAATTCACCAATGCTAAAGAGACCACTTCATGACCCCATGACCCTAGGGACATCAAATGACTATTATGTGTCCTATATTAAACTATAATATTTCATTTATAAATTGAATGGTAATTGGTTTCCACGTGTTTTTATTTAACCCCATGAAATTTGTTTAATAATCTATGTGAATGAAAAAATCGGTGAAGCCCATGTGTTTCATTATGATTGGTCACAAAAAATTAAAAGGAAACAAAGGATCACAACCACTATGTCACTCTATGACTATGTGGATTATGATCAATTTCCACGTGGAATCATCTTAATCTATTATTTTTTTGGGAAATTTTAATTTATTTAATTTATTATGTAAACTAAATATGGATTTTATAAAAAAAAATTATTATAGGTGAAGTAACAGATCCTACAGATATGAAAAAAACTAAAGAGCAAATCTATGGAATGAATAAAGTGGATTTGAAAAGGAAACAACTATGAAAACGTCACTCAAGATAAAGTGGGTTAAATTCATGATTCCATTAGTTTAAATCAATATGAGGAGGTTACATGTCTCAAGAAAATGCATCCATGTATGTTTGGAGGGGAGATCAATTGAAAGTTATTTCAAGAGAGCTATTGGACTCCATTAGTATGAACAAATAAGAAGTAACTACATGTCATTATACCATTGGTCACAAAAATGATATACTAAGTAAAACCCATGTAACAACTCCATTGAGTGCAAGTAGGTTTGAGCATACTGTGTTTTATATTTAGAGTCAATCCCAAGTCCATATTTCCATATTAAATCCACAGAGTCACTATTTTAACACACAAAGATCAAATCAAATGATAAGTGGCCATATTTTAAATTTTATTTAATATAATATAGTGTTCATACATTAAAAATTTAAAATTAATGCCATTATGATGAGATATGATCCAAATTGAACCAGAAGTACAATGACAATAACCCAAGTTTCCAAGACATTCAATTCTTAGTGAACCTCACCACAACCAATTCATATTGGTTGACAAATTAATATAAAGATACATGATTTGCAATATAGAAATAATAATGTCAAGATTTGAATTTAATAAATCATGGTGTATTGATTCAATGTTTTGATACACTAAATCAAAATATATGGGTATCATGGCTTTCACTGATGTTAAATGATGGTCAAATTGTTTTTTTAAAAGTTAGTGAAATCTCAAATAATGGACTTTGGTCCACCATATTTTGTTATAAATACATAGTTGTGAACCCCTTTTTAAGTTAGAAGATTTTAAAATACAATATATGATCCTAAGAAACATTTATGGTTGATTAATGAGTGAATGTTTATGATTTCTCAATCAGATTGATTTATGTAATTTATGAGTGTAGAGTGATCATTGTTTAAATATGTTTTCTTGTTTTAATGGGTTTATTAGATTGAATTATTTTATTTTGATCATTTTTTTGGTTGAACTGTGATTTTTAATTACTTTAGATGGATGTGTAACTATTATTCTATATAGTATTTAATTTTACATAAGCTTAACCATTGTAAATCTCTTATAATTATTTATCCTTAGAGTTGATGAATTATATTTATTAAATTCAATTTTTATAATTGGGTTTGATGAATATTAGTTCATTTTTACAATAGATATTAAACTTTTTACACTTAATGAAAGAATAAATAAGTAGAGACACAAATCCTAATTCTACACCCTACCATTCTCTCTTTTTATGTTTTTTTATTAAATTTGATTTACCATATATGGTAAAATCATAATAAATATTCCCATTTTGGTTAGCTTTATATGTTATTTTTAAGTCTTTTGGGTGAAATTACCTTGGCATGTTTTAGGCCACATGTTACTATTACATGAAATATTACATAGGAGAATTATAACCTAAAACTCGTTCTCTAGACTAAATTACCAAAAGTCTTGAAATGAGAGGGTCAAATCCCATTATCTATGGTTTACATAAAAATGATACAAACACATTCTTGGTACAAATATTTTAGCTTAAGAAATTTATAATGTATATATAGTTAACCTAAATAATTATAAACTTTTTTTTACTTACATGTTTTACTCATAAAATGTCATTATAATATAAATATAATATAGTATGGGCATATAAATTATATATTTAAGTACTACTTATGATATGATGAAATTTTTTAGACTATAAAATCATCTAGATATCATGTAGTTTATGAATATGATACAAAGTGTATATATTATAGCTACATAGTTTATTTCATGGCTGTCATATTTGTGTTTTATAACTGCTATGTAAGTAACAATTCTAATCAATAATGTATGTGTATATCATTACATTAGTGTGCTTGTAATGATTACAAATTACTATGTATGTTATTGAAAATAAAAATAAATATTTGGTACTTTGGCAACATCAGGTTTGATATACTTTGACACATTTTGATAATATACATATATTTAACTCTTGATAACACTTTCCCTGTATCCATCCACCCATATATTATTTACTCATATCTATTATCTAAATATATTTATTCAAGATCCACTGATTCTACACAAGAACCCTTCATAATCATAGAAAAACATTATCCATATTTAAGATCCCTTTTTTTACTTCTAGGATAGTATTTTTAAAATTGGATAGTATTAGTTATAGATTTTTTATTTATATAAAAGCAATGTTGATAAGTCCTCAATAGATATTTTTCAAATTTTTAAGTTTTCATTAAAACATCGTAGACACATTATATGCATCAGTCAAAATGGGAAATTAACAAAGCGTCATATATAAATTGAAATCACCCCTAATGTTATTATTAGCTTGTTAAGTCTTATCACCTAGCACTCTATTGGAACATTATCAAAATTAATTAACCTATATAAAAACTTTGATGATTATCTCAAGATTAGTCCATATTATGAAATTTGAATATGTAAAGTTGAATTTTTATGGTGCCAAGTATTAAATAATAAAATATATCATTGCATTCTAGATTATTTCATATGTTTCACACACACACACACACACACACACACACAAATGGGTTAAACATGTGTGGTTTAATCCCTATTCAAAATATTATAATATAGTAAAAGATCATCCATTTAGTGGGGAGAGGTTTGGGTTAGTTTAATGTAAAATAATAATCCAATGTTAATGCAATTTTGTTATCAAGAAATAAAAAATAGGGTTCAAATGAAAGAGATTTTTTTTAATTCCAGTGTAATATTTGAAAAGGTCACATACATATAATAAAATTTCATGTGCATTTTTGGGGCTTCAAAAAATTTCAAATCCTATCTATGCAGAAGGAAAATGCTAATAAACCTTGTTAGTGCCACCTACTATATTAGCTTGAATTTTCTAACAACATTCAAGTAGGTTTTCAATTGATCTTCCTAATCGGGGTAGTTGATAAGGAACATATGAAGATTTTATAGATTTAATAATGTCTTATGTGAGCAACATGTAGGCAAAATTAGATAATAAAATTATCTCACTCTCTTTTTTTTTTTGTAATTAATCAAAATTTAAATCAACCCATTCCAATTCAAATTATTATGTTTATCTCCATATTTTATGTAATATGGATTAGTTCATAGTTTCCATTTTATTTTTAAATCTCTTATGTGTAAAATAAGTAATTTTTTTAGATAACTTGATCATTTCATTAAATGCAAAACCCTTAGGTTTCTTTCTATATTAAGGTTCCAAAAGTTTCTTAGAGTTTTAATTTTATGCCCTTATTACAGTTTGATTTATTTTATATTTATATTTATTTTCCTATTTTTTATGATTTCATAATTTTCCCTAATATTTTATGATTATTTTCCTATTATTATTGTTTTTTCTATTTAGAATTTTTGAATGACATCCCAATGAAAATGATTCTATCTACAAAATGATGGAAGGTATTTCATAGACACACTAATTTTATCAAAACAAATCCCTAAGATTCATCATATATCCTCTATAATTCAATTTTACTAATTTTTATTAAAATTTATATAATGGGTAAAGGATATATTTATTTAAAAAAACACTAGATTTTATCTATCTATTTATAAAGATTAAAATCCACTTTTTATTTCCAAACATTAAGAATGTTTTTCGTGGAATAGTTTTTTTCTTTTATTTTACCTTGTAAAATTGATCTTTTAAATACATGTTCCCTAGGGCTTACAACCTCATTTCCTTATGGTTTTATTATACCACTTTTAAACTTATTTTCAAATTTTCTTCTTACATTAGGATTCGGTTGACCATTTTCACCCTCAGAATTTCATTATTTTAGCATTGTTTAATTATAATCATAGTTTAATTTAATAAAATGAACGTAAAAGGTTTATTTATTTTATATTTAAATTATAAAAAAAATATTATTAAATTTATGAAAATAATTTAAAAAAAATATCTCTTATGGTTTGCAATTGTAAATCATATATTCCCAACCCATGCTAGGTAATGTATCTAGTGCCACCATTAATGCTAAGAATCAACCATAAAATGAACCTATATAGAGTGAAAACATTCTTACACATTATATTATTAATATAATACATTCCATATACATACATACATACATACATACATATAAATGTATGTATGTATGTATCTATGTATGTATGTATATGAATATATATATGTATATGCATATTTATATATATTTAAATTAAGTATAAACCCTACATATAAAGGTCAAATTATATTAATAAAAACTTGCACATACCCAAAATCCTAACCGTGTTACTATGTGTACAATTTCCATTTATATCTCCCCAATTAAAAAATATGTGTCACAAAATATTTGATTTATAATAAGGATTGATTAACAAAAACACATCTATGATAAATATATCAATAATTATCATAATCTTAATAAATATCCAAGTGAAATTCTCATAAACATGCTTCGAAATAAATTAATCATATTACCTCCCAGTCATTCTTTTCATAGGAATGAATAATATTGTTCTTACCATATGTTTCATATAAATTACATGGATAGGTTTCATGATTTGAAACATCAAATAAAAAAATTTGTGGATAGTGGACATTGGATGCATCTAAGGTAACACTAGACAAAAACACACATTCTAATATCATATAAACTACTTCAATTTTTTGTTTATCTCTTACAATAACTTCACCAAAAATAATCTTAACTAAATAATAAATTATTATATATCAATCGCAAAATTTTAATATTACAAGTGTATTTTCTAATATAAAACACAAAGCTTATTATTTATACATATAAATTTTAATCATTATTCGTTACATTGACTATAAAAAAACCAATGATATCATGGTTGATAAATCTTGTGAAGTTAATAATATGTAAAATTACTCTTATCAAATATATTGTATATGATAATGAACATTTATGTAAGACCAATTTATTCACACCACTAATAATAAGATCCATTGAGTGGCTAGTTAATCTTGGTGTTAAGTTACAATTATCTATATTACAAATTACTCCTACTCTAAGCCAATATAATGATATAATATGGAAATTTTGGATAAGATGAATAGATGCATCACTTGATATGAATCCTGATCACATGATATATGATTTCCCAGGCAAGACTATATTCATTTTATGATATAAAACATCTCTAGATAAATAATAAAAAATGGAAACCATTCATTCAACCTATAATCAAGTAGTGATGTCTAATTATCCTCTACATAATTCACTTAAGAATAGTTTAAACTAGGGTATTATGATAAAAAAAATAAAAATCGCTGGTAAAAAATGAATAAAAAAATAAGAACAAGAAAATACAAAAAAACTACTATAGCTATCATCCCATATCTATAACTAACTAAATAACCATGCCCATGATATCGATAGTGATTAATACATTAAAGATTAAAAAATACAATAAACCAATTACAAAATATAGTACAAATGGTTATGAAAACAATTTTTAAAAAAATAGATATGATGTTTATTGGAATGAAATGTCCTTACAAATACATAACTATGTTAATTGTCTTAACGATTAAAACATATATGATATAAGACCTACACTTGAGCATCCCATCAACAAGATTAAAATTAATAAAATTTATTTTACATATCTTATTAATTTTTGATTGCTTTATCACCCTTAAATAAGTTGATATTTTCATTTCTTGTATAATTCTATGTTGATAGGGATGTGTACATATGTTCTTACTTTGATATTTCTTCTAGCCATTTATTTTCACTTGATTAGTGTGTTTCACTATCCCTTACCATTTGATTATTTGTCATGATGCATAAATTAAAGCTATATATACTACAATGAGATGAATATAAACCATTTATTGTCATCTAATCTTAATACATATTATTTGAGTCATGTTATGCATCAATGTAACTTATTACCTTTTTATCTCTTCATATTGACTATATATGTTTTCCTTTTTCATGATACACATTCAGATAACACAATCACATATATTAAAATCCTAAACATATTTTTAAATTTGTACATTGATTGTTACCTATTAGGGGCATTTACCTATTAATATTCCTATTAAGACTTTACATCATAATTAAAATAGATCTGAACACATGGCACAAACATAACAACATAAAAGTCACTCTATATCACATAAAAACATAATGGAGTCATACAAGTGATGGGGATTTATGTATATAGACATCTTCACACTAAGGAAGACATGAAGTAATTACACAAAAGAAACTTTGTGCATGAACCACTTGTCATAACGCATATTAGGTTGACTCTAAAATTATAGGAATGAACCTTTAAATCAAATATTATTTACTATGAATTATAATTACACATGTTTTACATCCATATTTATGTTGGATGATAACAATGCTTGGGTATACATGTTGGATTTTGAGATATTTCATGAGAATTTATTGATAAGTGGAACTTAAAGGAGCCTATATAAGGTATGCAAGGGCAAACATTAGAATGTTTAACCAACAAGATATTTTAGGAGAGATAAGCATATAAGAAAGTGAGATAAATAATAATATCATAGGTATAAGTTTATTGTATTATTAAATGTGCATGGAGGTTATGGAGATTCCATTTTTTTATAGAATGATAAAATCTTAAATTTACAATTTAATATCTAATCATAACTTGTAACCAATGCATTGTAATAAATCGATGTAAATTTTGATTTACATTAATATAATAAATGAACCTCATGTTAGCATGTGTGTGTGTGTGTGTGTGTGTGTGTGTGTGTGTAGACTTATTATATTTGGGTACCCCATCATTTTGAATACATCATTATAGTATCATAATAAGTTTTTAACTATGTGGAGTGTGGATTTATTCCACTTGCGTAGGATAGTAGGTTGATATATTTTAGAAGATTCATACCAGAAAGATAGAGATATTACCCAAAAGAGTTGTTGGTAGAGGAGGAAAATTTGTAAAAAACATTACTGAGAGACTTGATGAATTATTAGACATTTTTATGTCATGATAACATGAATAGATGATGTGTAGGAATACATAAGGTTATTTTTTGAGCCTAGGTATGTCCTAAGTGTTGTTTAAGAATAAAATTAATGTACAAAATTCAAAATGAAAGATGAAGCTAAGGAGGTACACGTGGATGTAGGTTAGGTAGACTCTTGAGAGCTATCTCACAAATTAGACAAGGCAAAAGGGTGGATGTAACATGTTTTTTGGGAACTTTTAACCCTAAATATATTATTTATTAGCTCAAAAACATTGAATAATATTTCTATTTTGACAAAATTAGTTATTTATAGCATGTGAATTGACACAAACCAAGTTAAAGTGTCATGTGAAACTTTGGTGGAAGAAAGTTTAGAATTAAATAATTATAAGAGGAAAATATAATATATCCAAGTGGGATAAAATGTAAAATAATATGAAATTTAAATTCTTACGTGGTGATTACTAAATAAAAATGTTCAAAAACTATCAAAACCTAAGAAAAAAAGAGTCAAATGTCAAGGTGTACATAGAGGAATTATATAAAATCACTATTAGATATGTTCATAGTGAATTATACTAATAAAAGGTTGTAAGGTATCTAGATATGTTGATATTTTGAATCAATGAGAATCTAGGCTTGGATTTGATCAAAACTATGGAGGAATCCTTTCAAAATTGATCAAAAGGCTAAAGAAAAGTTATGACACACAAAATAGAGAATCGAATGAGGTAAGGGAATATTTTTCCATGAAGGATAATGAGATGATACTAAAATAAACTATAAAATACAAGGAACTAATAAAATTATGCATAAAAATATGCACATACATGAAAAAATATATGCATGTGATGGAGAGAAGGAATATTTAGGAGGAGGTGGCTCTTACCTTTCCAAAGGGCACAAAATATTTCATCGAGGAAGGGGAAGATATTACCATGAACCTCTATTAGATGTGGATACATTGGGAATAGAATATATGAATCTACTTAGATGTAGAGTGAAGGTAGAAGAAGGTTGTAAACTAATATGAATGTCTCAAGTGGAGAAAAGGATTTCACTAAATTGATAGAGTGTTATGAATAACTAGATCATATAGAAAATCTCATGATGACACATGGCACATATGTGGAATTATTTTTAATGATTGAGAGAAGTTAAGTTTATTATAAATGTGAAAGGTGTAGCTTCATGAAATATATCTCATGTACTTGGGTATTGTGATATCCTAATAATGTCTGAAGATGGACTTGTTAAAAATGTTTTTCATCATTGAGTCGATGTATCCAATGAAGAAATTTTAATAATAGTTATTTCATGGATTATAATTTTTTTATAGTAATATAATATATAAATTTAGTGGTACATGCATAGAGATCATGATTGTGATGAGGGGAGATCATAAATATGTTTTTTGGACAATGAAATCTAAGTTTGGCTTCTAAAAGTTTAGTAGGAAAGCCATTGAGTAGATTGTATTAATATTGTTAGATTTCAACAAGGTATTTCAAGTGGGTTGTGATAATAGTGGTGTAATATTTGAAGCATTTTTAAGCCAAGAAGGTAGGCTTATATCATACTTTATTTATAATTAAAATGATGCAAGGAATAAATATGTAGTATATGACAAAGAGTTTTATGGTATTATACAAGGGCTAAATAATTGGAGGAATTACTATTTTACAAAGGAATTTGTGTTGTACATAAAACATTAGTAGATGTATTTTATTAATATCAAAGTTAATTTGGATTAGTGACACATGAAATTTGTTGAGTTACTAAAAAGATATTTTTTTGTGTTGATACATAGAATTAGAAAATCGAACAAGGTTTCTAACATGTTGAATAAGAGGGTTCTCATGTTAAACAAGATGGAAGCTAAGGTCATGATATTTGTTTACATGAATGATTTTTAGGTGGAAGATGTATATTTTTATGATTGATTGAGAGCATGTGAGAAATAAACAAGTATGGATAATACTTCATGGTCAGATTATTCTTTGTAATAAGGAATGTTGTTTAAGAGAACATAGTTATGATTACCAAAGTGGGTGATGCATGATAAATTGATAAAAAAAAAGAATCACAATTGATATTTTGTAAGATATTTTGTGAGAGATAAGACTTTAACATAGTTGTTCCAAGTTTACTTTTTTTCCAAGGATGGGCATATGTGTTTGTGAAAGTGTGTAGAAGTGCCAAATTTTCTAATTGAAAAAAGGAAAGAGTTAAAATGTAGGGTTATATCAAACATTTCCTATTTTTAAGAAAGCATGGGATGGAATTAACATGGGATTTTTGTTAAAATTGAAGATAATCCAAAGGGGGAATGATTCAATATTTTTAGTGGTGGAGGAATTTTCAAAAATCATGCATTTTATTTTATGGAAAAAAACAAGGGAAGTAATGAGCATTGAGAACTATTTTTTCATAAGTGATTATATTACATGAGATTTCATGCATCATAAGGTCATTTTAGCCTTGAATGTGCATGGAGGTTTTGGAGATTCCTTTTTTAATTATTACTAGGGTTTATATAGGTTCCCTACCTTATAAAGAGTATCACAAAATGAGCAAAGTATGATAAAACATAGTTGTTTACAACTTACCAAGATAAAGGCATATAGAATAGCAAGCCAAATAGTATTATATAAAAACACCTAATGACCAAAAAAGAAAGAAACCAAGAAGGGTCAAAAGATTAACTAGTAGGATATAAAAACTAATATAGATGATGATTACCAAAAAACTACAATTTCACCATGTTCAATAAAAAATATCCTTGTACTCAAAATCATCCAAAATGTTTATTTCATCACTACAATTAGCCATAGAAGAATAATCACCTACCAATTTCTACCTTGAACCCATGTGCTTGACTTTGATGCTACCTACCAAATAAGCTACTCAGTTGCAAGCCAAACCACCCTTCATGACCACTGTGATAGCTAGATGGGGTGGATTTTCCATCCATAATGGAGAATTAACCCATCTATGGGACATTAGTTTAACCAAACATTTTAATGCAACCACCTAGGATTTATTATGTCAAGCTGCCTTTCGATGAGTAATTTCCAAAATTGGACTTTTGAGCCATGCCAAAGGAGGCATAGTAAAAATTTACCTTTAGTTGAATCATTATCAAATAATTCTAATTGAATTTCCTCAAAAAATACTACCAAGACCATGAAACACATCTTTAGGGCCTTGAACGTACAAATTGGAATCAACCCAACCCCATCAGAACTAGAGAAAGGAAGTTTGGGAAAAGGACCCAGCTCAAAATTACCTATCACCTCCAAAAGACCAAGGTGATGCTCTAGTTTTACAAAAAGATCAACCATATTAGATACCACGTCTAAATCATCAAAATAACCATGATGTTTGTAGCAAACATTACCATAATTATAGAATTAACTATGCTATGCAGGTCATGATCCAAGTAGTCCATGCCCAAGAAAGTCAAAATTACCTGAAAGATGTTTTCAAAGGGAACCCAAAAAACATTATTGATCCTAGGCCATGATATGCCATATTTAAATTCCATTTATCAAACTAAATTGCTACCATACACCATGGGATTTATAAGTGACAAATCAACCCCTCTCTCCATGCTAGGCACTAGTCCTCCATGACATTCTACACGTGGCCAAATAGAGAATGTAAATAATGAATATCACCCACTGGGTAGAAATAAATTATTCCAAATCCTTACCATAAATGCAAATGAATGCCACCCTTGATTGCACGAAAAACACTCATGTCGAGATAACATTGTTAAAAGGCCTAATGAGGTGGCATGGGTTGTCATGATGGAAATAAAAATCCCTAACTAGTAATCAATTAAGTTGATTATTATGAAATAATTTGAATTAGATTTTTAAATTATTTTAACTTATTATTTATTTATTTTTAAATATTTTTTCAAAAAAAACCCATATTAATAGAAGCTAAATTGCGGAAGTCTTCCCAAGTAGCTCGAAGGTTATCCATATAGAAATTTTCAAGTTGATCAATTCCATAATTATCAAGGAAATCTGCAACATAATTAGCCTCTCTAAAATAATGCTTAAAATCTTTGAATGATTTTTTTCAATTTATCCCAAACATAGGACATAATGTTTTCTAGTTTCCAATAAGTTGCTAACTTATTCTTTAGGGAAGAAATTATGATTTGGGAGCCACCTTTAATAATGAGATTATCAATATTTCAATGAATAGAAAGATTAATCCTAGTGGATAATGTTTGAGATTCAACTTCATTATTTGTGTCATCTAAAACTTTTATATAAATTACCCTAATCAAGGATATACTATAGTCCTAAAGAATACAACCATACTTGAAATCACTTGACTTTCCCCTAGAAGCATAAGCAAAATTCAATTTAAATGGCCCTGGTGGTGTATGAATCCATATATTTTTATCATTTCTCAATCTTTTACCTAAATTTACTAGTGATCCATTGATGGGTGGAAGTGCAATAAGCCTCCATTTTACACTCATCTTCATATCCCAAGCTGAGAGACAACCATTTGTATGTTTGATTTGAGAATAAATGACTTTTAAAATTTCCACCTCTTGGTTTTTAAGGACATCAATAAGGGGCTTTTATTTTCCTTCAAAAATTCATTGATTTATTTATTTCCATAGTGTCTAGATAAGAATAATAGGGATAACATGCCATAAGCCATATAGAGAATTCTTGCAATCACCAATTATCTAGGAAGAGAGGGTAGAATAAAAATAAGGTGGCCACTCTTAGGATCACTCTTTTTCATAACATACCATACCTAGCACTAGGGTGCAAAGGGGCATTTTTATAAAACATGGATGGTAGTTTATTCATTAGCTTTGTATAGACTGCACTAGGATAGGCCAAGGAAACCAATTTTTGTCAGTTTATCATATGTTAGAATGTACTTTTGGATAACAAGCCATGTATATTCTCTAGGTTTCTTAAGATCGATCTTATCCTAACAAAAAATCTTTCTCAGTTCATCATATCATCAATAGCATTGACCATATGATAACCAAGATTGAATATGTAAATACTAGATTTAGCTCCAATATAATGCATGAATCCTCCTTGGCATTTAATAAGATCTTCTAATTCTTTAAGCATTAATTCAGATGTGTTCACTACTCCACTAGGATATCTAAGGATTTATAATTATTCCAACCCTAGGAGGTCACATCATTAAACCAATAGGGTTACACATAATTTGTAACCAAGATGCCCTAAGTTATAGAAAGTATACATTGAATCTCCTCCATATGTAGTATATCAGCTATAGGTCTATGACCATTCTAAGAATCCTCTAAAAATTTTGTTGTCTGTCCATTGTTGATCATCCAAGAAATATGTTCCAAAATCAAAGACCTAAAATTCAACAAAAAATTTCAAAAGTGTGAACCTTTTAGGGGCTTAGTAATAAAAACCATACTCCATGGATTATTTAGATCGAGTTATTTACTATTCACCATCCTAGAACAAAGAGAGTTGGGTTTGGAAAGAATTCCCCAAACAAGTTTAGCTACAAAAATGTTATTTTTAAGACTCAAGTTTTTCACTCCAATTCTTCCCATGTTCTTTACTTTACAAACCCTTTCCCATTCATTAATGGGATTCTTTTTTGGTTGTGTTCCTTTCCACAATTTTTTTTAATTATTTTATTGAGTATATTAACTACATGACAAGGTGGTTAGAGCACTGAGAGGTAATAGATAAGAAAAGGGCTCAAAATAGATTTTATGAGAGTGATATGGCCTGCTAATGTCAACCAAAGACATTTCCATGAAGCCAATCAATCTTTAAAATAATTAACTAATCCATCCCAATGAATATTTTTGGTTAGCCCAAAAAAAAGTACAACACCTAAATACCTGGAAGGAAATTTTCCAATGTTAAAACCAAGGAGGAGGGAATTAGCTTGTTGTTCTTATTCTAATAAATTAATGAAGAAAATTTTAGAATTTATGATGTTCACCATTTTCCAAGAAGCCACCTCATAGTTGTTCAGAATGGAATTGAGTATATGAGTTTCAACCAAAAAAGCTTGGCCAAAAAGGAAACTATCATTAGGAAATTATTGACAGGTAAGATTTTTAATACCTTCTGTACCCTAGATGTCATGTAACAAAGAAACTTCCTTACCATTTTTCACCACCCTTCCCAAGCCTTCAACCAATAGGATAAAAAGAAAAGGGGAAAGAGGATATCCTTATATAATGCCCCTTGAGGATTCAAATAAACCATCTAGACTTTGATTGACCAAAATGGAGTATTTAGAGCTTTATATATATATCTAAAAATCCAATCGCATAACTTATTATCAAACCCACCTTTTTTAATAATTTTGATCAAAAAGCACCAATCAACCCTATCATATGCTATATTGATATCGGGCTTGATCATCATACCCTTCCAGTAGGTAATGGATAAATAATGAGAAATTTGATGGGAAATAATGATTCCCTCTTGGATATTCCTCCTTGGAAAAAATCCATCCTATTCTTCTGAAACCAAGGAATCCATGATAGGCCTGCGTAGTGATTCCTTTGCTTTAGAGATTATTTTGTAAATCATATTGTAAAGATAAATTGTCTTAAAATAATTAAATATTTCATGAATATCCACTTTCATAATGAGGGAAATAAAGGTAACATTAATATCAGTTAAAATATTTCTCCTTCTTCTGCATTCTTCCACCATTTGTAAGACTTATTCCCCCACTAGATCTCAAAAAGTTTGGGAAAAATCTAGGGGAAAACCATCTAGCCCAGGGGAATTATATTTTTCCATAGCAAAAACCACTATTCAAATTTCCTCTAAAGAGAATAGAGCCAAATTTTCACATTTTGATTAGGGGAAACCAACTTAGCAATAAAATTGAAGTTGTGATTCTAAGCTTCAAGGTTTGAAGCCTTATCACTATTTAGAAAATTATTAAAATAATTGATTGCCTCATTTTGAATCTCAGGGTGAGTGATCAAACTAACACCTTTAGAATAAACTAATATTTAAAATGTTGTGAGAAAAATTAGAATTTCAATCTCCTTCTTTTAACCAATATGTTCTAGTTTTTTACTTCTAGAAGGTTTATTCTCTCTAAAGAAGTTCCTCATACTCTGCTATAAAAATATTTTCATTACCATAAGAATTTTGATCCATTCCTATTTGATAGATTATTCAATTCAGATTATGTAGCTCTACTTCAACATAATTTTTTTTGGAAGATGTTTTTGAAACAATTAATGTTCTATTGTCTAAGACAGCCTTTAATAAATTGAAGCATTTTTTCCATTCCAAACATTGGAGAGTATGAATAAATATGGTAATTCTTCCACCAAAATTCCATGAGTCTTGATAGAGAACAATCCCAGATCCACATCTTCTAAAATTTAGAAGGTTAGATATATGATTTATGGTCAATATTAACACACAGATCAACAAGAAAGTGATCAAATCCTATGAAAGGAAGAATGAAGCTTTATGTAATCTAGCTTTGTAACATCTAATTATTAGAGACTAAAAATCTATTTAAAATCTCCTTTGTATTATGTTACCCACATCTTTTTTATTTCAAGTAAACAACCCTTGCTTTGGATGAAAATATAGAAACTCAATATTAGAAACAAACTAAATAAAATCAGGGTTACCCAAAGTCCCTAAAGTTTTGCCACCACATTTTTTGGAAAAATATAAGATGGAATTAAAATCACCACCCACCATAATATTTGAAATCATAAAGAGAAAAAAATGTTAGATATCTTAGTTCATAAAAGTAATTTACTATTGTAATCATTAGGCCCATAAACATTACAAATAAATAATCTCAAATTAGTCTTGAGATAAGTGAGTTTACAAAATCACCAATGGCATCCCAATTTTTATTATTTCCACTTGAAATTTGTAAGGAAACCATATAAAAATCATCCCTCCTAAGGCCCCATCATATTCAATAAATGAACTATTCCATCTCTTCCAACTGAGTTGCATCAAATTAGAGGCTTCCACTAGATTTAGTTCTTTTTCTTGAATCAACATGACATCAGGATTCTCTAAAGAGAACATATGCTTAACCAAGTATCTTTTGTTAGGGGCATTGAGGCCCCTAGAATTCCATGAAATGACATTAATGAAGATTGAGGGAGGATTTACACCTCCCACTTCTCAGGGCCAAATTATTTATAAAGAGTGTTTTGCTTACCTAAAGAGTTTATCTCTCCAATAAGCACCTTGATATTTTTTATACTTTTCCTTTTAGGTTTTAAATAATTAGGTTTTTATAAAGCACTTTATGTTTGGGATATAGACAAAAATTCTCTATAATTTAGTTATTCCTCTGACTCATACACTTTAATATTTGAATCACTATCTAGAGCCTCAATCATAAGATTGTCCTCTCATAGATTCAAATCATCCTTTAAACCATCAACATTCACCTCATGTTTTAAATCTAAATTTTGAATAATAGATTTTATAGTTTATGATTTTTTTGAAATAAATTCACAACCTTTGATCCTTGAGTTCAGTTAGTGTTCATCAATTTTACCTAATTTGTCAAGTAGAGACTCTAATTTCATGATTTTGACACAACAGGTCTTTGGAATATTTTGAGTTTTATGCAAATTGACTTGAGGATTTGGAGGGGCATCTTACTTGAGGCCTAAATAAGATGATTTGGGATATTATAGAGATTGATCTAAAACCAACTTCTTACCTTTTCTATCCAATAATTTACCTACCTGCTTAGTCCAAAAATTACTAGCATTGTATGTTTAAAAAGCCTTAGAAGATGCAAAAACTAGTTTCCAAATCTTTCTATTCTTCCCCTTATTTCTAGATATAGTCATCCAAACTTTCTTACAAAAATTCTGAGTATGATGAGTACACCTACAATTAAATCACCTAAAAGGAATATTTTTAATGTTAATCAATTGTGTCCATGAATGCCCTTGGGGTTTGATTAGGATATTTTCCAGGATGGTAGCATCTAGATCTATCAAAATCCTAATTATTGCATAAGAGGCCAAAAAACCTTCACCAATAACTTGGTCTAGTTCTAGAAATGAACCTAGCATATTTCGTAGAGTTGATATATAATCAAAACCCTAGTATTACATAGGGAGACCATAAAATCTAACCCAAATAGGGTAACTACCCTATCAATCCAAAAGAACATCAAAATTAAGTTTCCAATTTTGAATCTAAAGTCCAGTGCTATACAAGGACCAAAAGGATTATTTGAACACCTAATTTTTAAGATCAATATTAAAAAATATGGCTATAAAGAAACCCTTTAGTATAAATTTAATCTCAATATCCATTCCAAACTTTCCTCCATTCAAGATTCAATATTACCAATTGCTAGCCATTTCCCAGTAAATTTTTTTATAAGATCCCTTTCCTCCATGAGTGAAATAAATTGAGAGTGTTTGGTGGATTTCTAGTTGAATTCATTATCTCTAAGATCATCAGGCCTTCCTAGGTTCATGAGACTAGATCATCAAACCCTTCAAAATTAGTGGTAGTATCTTCCACCTATTTGTCTTCACATCTAAGACTTGGAGATTGTGACTTCACCCCATAGTTCATATTTTTTGCATAATGAAATTTAGAATCGATTTCATCTCCTTTTGGATCCTGCCAAGTCCCATCTTGAAACTAATCCTCCAAATATTCTTATTCATTACTAGTTGAAAACTTGATCCATTTCTTCATCGTAAGCAAATCTTCTTATGTAAGGCATTCACCAGCCTTCAAATGTCTGTGCCTGATCCCTACTACAAAAGTGAGAGCTTCTTGTTTTTTTCTTCCCCCGACCACTTTCCATCCTCAGCAAACTATTTTATTACTAGAATTTTTATACACGTAATACTTTCACTTTATCATTTATTGACGCTTTTACTTGAAACACCTTATTGATGGATCAATCTCCCTGAGTGCACACCTTAAAGAGTGCACCAATAATGGTATGGGAAACACTAAGTTTCCATTTTTTAGAGAAGGATAAAATCTTACATATATTTTTGAGATCCAAACATAACTTGTAACCAATGCATTTTTATAAATCCATGTAACTTTAATTTTACATTAATATAGTAAATGGGCCTTGTTTTAGAAAATCTATGTGTGTGTGGATTTATTTTATTTAGATACCCCATCCTTTTGACTACATTAGTATAGTATCATATAAAGTTTTTAACTATGTGGAGTATGTATTTATTCCACTTCTATAGGATTATGGGTTGATATATTTTAGTAGTAATATTCGTACCCAAAAGATAGAGATGTTACCCAAAAGAGTTATTGGTAAAGGAGGTACAGTTGTAACCAACATGGATGGGAGACTTGATGAATTATTATACATTTTTTTTTTCATGATAACATGAATAGATGATGTGGAAGAATACATAAGGTTATTTTTTGAGCTTAGGGATATCCTAAGTGTTGTTTAAGAATAACAATAGTGCACAAAATTCAAAATGAAAGATGAAGATAAGGAGGTGCACATAGATGCAGGTGAGGGTAGACTCCTGAGATATATCTCAAAAATTAGACAAGGCAAAAGGGTGGATGTATAATATTTTTTGGGAAATTTTAACCCAAATTATATTATTGATTACCTAAACAACATTTAATCAACTATTTCTTTTTTGACAAAATTAGTGATTTATATCATGTGAATTGACATAAACCAAACTAAAGCATCATGTGAAACTATGGTGGAAGGAGGTTTATAATGAATTAATAATAAGAATAAAAGATAATATATCCAAGTGGGACAAAATGGAAACTAATATGAAATGTAAATTCCTATGTGGTGATTACTAAATGAAATTGTTCAAAAGTTATCAAAACCTAAGAAAAAAAGAGTCTCATGTTAAAGTGTATATAGAGGAATTCTATAAAATCACTATTAGATATGTTCATAGTGAATTATACCAATAAAAGGTTGTAAGGTATATGAATATGTTGATATTTGGCATCAAATATGATCTATCTTGAATATGATCAAAACTATGGAGGAATCCATTCAAAATTGATCAAAAGGCTAAAGAGAAGTTATAACACACAAAATAGAGAATCAGATGAGGAAAGGGAATATTTTTCCATGAAGGATAATGAGATAATGATAAAATAAACTATATAATACAAGGAACTAATATAATTATGCATAAAAATGTGCACATATATGAAAAAATATATATGCATGTGATGGAGAGAGAATATCTGGGAGGAGGTGAATCTTACCTTTCCAAAGGGCAAAAAATATTTGGTAGAGGAAGGGGAAGATCTTAACATGAACCTATTTTAGATATGGATACCTTGGGAATAGACCAAATGAATCTCCTTAGATTTGTATTTAAGGTAGTATAAGGTTTTAAACTAACATGAATGTCTCAGCTGGATAAAACGTTTCCACTAGATTAATAGAGTGTTATGAAGAACTAGATCATATATAAACTCTCATGATGACACATGGCACATATGTGGAATTATTTTTAATGATTGAGAGAAGATAATTTACTTATACATGTGAAAAGTGTAGCTTCATGAAAATATGTCATGTACTTGGATATTGTGATATCATAATAATGCTTGAAGATGGACCTAGAAAAAGTGTGTTCCATCATTGAGTGGATGTATCAAATGAGGAAATTTTAATAATAAGTCTTTCATGTATTAATTATTTTATAATAATATCATCTAAAAATTTGGTAGTGTTACATGCAAAGAGATCATATTGTGTTGAGGGGAGGTCAATTTTTTTTTTTTTTTTTTACAATGAAAGCTTCATTTGGTTTCTAGAAGTTTAATAGGAAAGCCATTGATAAACTTGTATTGATATTGTTAGATTTCAACAAGGTGTTTCAAGTGGACTGTGATACTAGTGGTGAAATAATTTAAGCATTTTTAATCCAAGAGGGTAGGCCTATATCATAATTTATTTAGAATTTCAATGATGCAAGGAGGAAATATATAGTATATGACAAAGGGTTTTAAGGTATCATACAAGGGCTAAAGAATTGTAGGCATTATTATTTTACATAGGTGTTTGTGTTGTAAATAAAACATTAAGAGATAAATTTTATTAATATCCAAGTTAATTTGAATTAGTCACACATGAATTTTTTTGAGTTACTAAAAAGATATTTGTTTGTGTTGATACACAAAAGTGGAAAATCAAACAAGGTTTTTGATGTAATGAATAAGAGGCTTCTTATGTTGAACATGATGTGATATAAGGTCCTGATATTTGATTACGTGAATAATTTTTTTGTGGAATTTGTATATATTTTTTATTCCTTGGGAGTATGTGAGAAAGCAACAAATATGAATAATAATTTATAGTTGGATTATTCTCTGTAATAAGGTATATTGTTTTAGGGATCATAGTTGTGATTACCAAGGAAGGGGGTGGGTGGGTGATGCATGATAGTTTGATTTAAAAAAAAGAATCACAATTGAGGTTTTGTAAGATATTTTTTGAGACATAAGATATTAACATAGTTGGAAGAACTTTAATTTTGGCCAAGGATTGTCATATGTATTTGTGAATGTGTAAAAGTGCCAATTTTTCTAATTGGAAAATAGAAAGATTTAAAATGTGTGAACTATGAATTTGACTCAAGAGAGGATGGTTAGTATAGTGTTATTTCCAAAATGAAATCAAAATGAAAGAAACACACTAATTAGCATAACATCTCTAGGCCTAGTCACTTGGGGGAGCTTCGTTAACAAGACTAAAATGGAAAGTACAACTAAAATGAAAAAGAAACCTTCTTTCACTTTCCTTGGATGCTGCAAAAAACTTATTGAAGTGGCTTGCTCAGTTTGTGATCATGAAGTCTACATCAATGAAGTATGGCTACCTCTATCTCTCTTTGGTACCTTGTGGCTTTGGCTTGGCTCAAGATTTGAGAATTATAACACTAAGATGAAATGATTTTTGAATTAATTTCGGCATTATAGGTTTGGTATAAAAGATCTAAAAATTAAATAGGCAAGGCCTCCTAATTATAGATTTTACAAAATGGTCAACATGAACCTAAACTATCTATCTCAAGATGAAGATGTGTGGCTAAAGATTAATTCAATTATGTAATTAAAATTCATAAATAGGATCATCAATATTTGGGATAGAGGGTAAATTAATATGCATGGATGGTCTTAATGAGGTATGGGAGGCATGAATCCTAATATTTTATGCATTTATGGCCTAGAGATATCTTCCCAAGAAATGATATCACTTGATGATGTAGATATTCAATATTCATTTCCAAAAAGAAATTATTCAAAAAGTTCCATGGAATTGTCAGTTAGGCTCATGATTTGGTTTAATTATCTCTTAATCGTGATTATGCACTTTGATGCAAACCTTCACTCTTTGTGCACAAATTGCTCAAATTGGTCAGAATGTCCTGTTATTAGCCTAAAATTTGATTAGATTGGAATTAGTATGTGATGTCAAATGCATTAAATAAATTATCCCATTTAGGATGTTTTAAATAAAAAATAACAAAGGCACCTGTTTCATGTAAGATATTTGATATAAAAGATCAATCTAGAATACCTAGGTACAAAATTGGCATTTTGACTCGAAATGATCTAATCAAAGTTAGTTGGCCCATAAAATAGATTGTCTCATTTATTGATACTTTAGCCAAAATAGGTACTTGAATACATCAGTTTCAAAGCTTTTAATGTGTTTTAGTGTTTTTAGGCCAAATTGTGCATTTTTGATAGAAATTGGTCAAAACCCTAGTTAGAGGTCATTGGTGGCCAGTTTTAGGTGTTTACAGTTTGCCCCTATTTAAGAAGATGTTGCAAACCATAGGCACAACAATGTATTCTCAAATAAGGAGAAACGGCTTGTATGCCAAAAAGAAGATGGTTGAAGAAAAAGCTCCAAATGGTTTTCGGGAAGCCTATGATGATGCCCCCTCGAGGGAGTGGCCACCACATTTGTTGATGGATAGTCCCTCAAAAAGAAGTAGGAAGAAAGGTGGAATTAACCCATGGTTGAAATTAATCAAAGGGAGAAAATGATTTTATGCATTGATTTTAAAAATTACTAATTTTCCCAAAGGTGGTTATAATAAGAAATAAAAATAAAAAATAATGATTTCCCCATAGACGATTATAATCATTAAAAGGACCTAGATTGGCTAAAGATAATTTTGCCCCCATTAGGGTTGATTAGCAAGAATAACTCAAGGATATAACCTAGAATATAGAATAAAATATGAGTGGGCACAAAGTGATGAAAGAGATGAATAAAATAATAGGATTGATTAGTAGAAAAGATTCAATTATACCTACCAATGAGGAGATGCACATCCTTATTAGCATTGATACAACTAGAATATTCAATGGATTGATTTGATCAAGATGGGTGGAAGGATTTGCCAAGGTGCCAAAGAGAAAATTATGTAGCTCTATTTGATTATAGACCTTCTTGAATCTGAGATTTGTTATAGCATGTGACATTAGGAATCATGATAGAACACCATGAATACTATCCTAAAATATGCATAAGGACTAACTCCCAATACAATAAACACTAAAAAATAATGCACCAATGATAAAAACCATGATGATAATGTTGACGTATGAATATGCATGAACTCAAGAATAATGTGCATAAGGAATCACCTAATAAACACATATAGAATGAGTCAAGGCAATAATGTGTCAGGATGCGAAACACCGGAAGCATACAGTTGATTACCAAACCAAGCAACTTAATATGCACAAATTAACCAAAATCACAAGTAACTAGAATTCAGAATAACACATGATATGAGAGACAATACACAACTTGTATTAATACTTATACAGAAAATAATACAATAAAGAAGATGCCACTTCTTCTCCACCACCTCTTCAGAGGCTTCCCACACCTCAAGTGAACAGTAATTCTCTCCTCTAAGCTCTCTCTCTCAGGTCCCAACACACAACTCAAACACAGAGTTGGTGTTCACCTCCTGTGCTCCACGTACACCACAAGTGCTCAAAGTACTTCAAGTAGATCTCCCATGAACCTGCAATAACTTGCACCTCAACAGACCATACTTATGGAAGGAACTCCCTTGCCTTCCTCTTTGCTCTATCTGAGTACACACCTGTACTCCAAGTAGATCCTGCCTAATTCTGCTCCTTGTTGTGTTGCTATCCTATCTGATCTTACACACCTGCAAATCAACCCGGTTCTGCACACCTGTTAACCTTGACCTTGCACACACATACACCTACAAATCAAAGATCTTACTTACCATGTAGATCTCCTATATAGGCCATGCACCTGTGACCAAGATCCTACACACCTGAAGAATCCTGCTGACTCTCCAAAACCAGCACCCACCTAGGTACTGCTGTGGAACTAGGAGGAACACCCTTGCTCACCTCACACACAGAAGGAGCTAACTTTGCTCAACTCAAACTAGAACACCTTTCCAATACAACCATGAGTCTATTATATAGATCTCATCCAAACAATAATTAGACATCTAATTACAATAATTAGATCCGCAGTTCTCAGTCTAAAAATAGATCTAATCATGCAAACACTTGGTTCGTTAGCTAATTGCTCATAATAAACACAGTCTGAACCACACAGGTGATCGACGTCGGTCCCTGTCTACCTGGGGGTCACCGACACCGGTCGATCCATGACCGACGTCGGTTGCATTCCTATCTTATCCTGCCGACATCGGTTGGCAAGACCAACGCCAGTCTCAGTGACACTCTGCAACTCTCCTGCAACCTCCTCCATGTCTGTATCAGTGAAGCTTTTAGCTCCACAACCTAACAATCTCCCACTTGGAGATAAATAGCTGCATTGTACCTGTACCTATACTCCATCTAATCTATTTCCTGGTTTGTATCCCTCTTCAAGCTCAATCCTGAAGATAACCCACCACACAACCTATGATGTACCTCCTGTCATCTGAGTACCCTGCCACATCTGAACCTACAAACACATGTAGTGAAGTCCTAACCCTGCATAACATGAATCCCTGCTGCTGGTCCCTCTCAAATACTTGAGAATCCACTTCCCCGAATTGGCTCCTAACTCTCTGACAGCTCCCACTGCATGGGAATACTCAGGTCTATACCAGACCTCATGTGATTTCAGACACTGTACCTGTCCAGCCCTTAGTGTGCTCCGGCTCTACATCCTGAACCTCGCCAACACCTGATTCACATCAGCTCCCACTGGAGACAAAATCAACCTGTGATCTCCATGTCTCCCATGTCAAAGAATTTTGCTACTCCAAACTCCTCATGACATGCCACTGAACTAACCTTACCCTTAGCTCAGCGAAACCCTGTATGTACAATCCTGCTAGCAAAACATACCATCCACATACAGCAACAGAATGATGTTGCAATCATCATCCACCTGGTAAGTCAAACCACAGTAGTTACCCTAACACTGACTGAAGCCATGCTTTGTCCTCCACCTGTCAAAACCTGTACCACTGTCCTACAGCTCCTCAAGACCATATACCTGGTCTTCTGTCTCATGTGTCCGTTCACTCTATTCTTCAACTAAGGTATCCATTCGTCTCTATGATTTCATCTAGCTGGCAACCCTACCAAATCTCCGCTTGGTTCTGCAATATATCCATGCCATGCTCCCACCTGTTTCCTGGATCCTTCCTACTCTACAATCAACAACGAGTATAAAGAAGAGGAACAACGAATTTGAGGGCCTACTTACATCTTCAATCCTCCATATGGGTGTTTGAGACTCCTTGACAGCGTGCTTTCCACCCAAAATCTATTACAGTGACCGATCTCGGTCACTCCACAGTCTGCATCCGACCGACGTCGGTTCCCATGCATATGTCCCTGACTACCGACCCTGCCGTCGTCGATGTCTCTGCTGCCGACATCGGTCCTCCTGACCGACGTTGGTCTTACCTACTGCCGACGTCGGTCCTTATGACCGACATCGGTCTTACCCTACCCGACATCACCGGCTTCGGTCTGCACATGACCGACATCGGCACCTGTCTATTCGACGTCGGTTCCTCCTGACCGATGTCGGTACCTGTGTTTGCCTGTGAGTGATGACTTTTTACCCGTGAGCTCCTTTGAATCAAAACACATGTCTAAACTGCCCTACTCAGAAGTATCCATCACCATCCACTGGTCTCTATCTGCCATCTCCTCCAATTACACCAAGGCTTTCCAGTTCTTAAGCCTATCAAATATATCTGTCTTCCGCTTAAGAACATGCATCTCCTTCCTGCTCATGTGACCAAGCCTACGAAGCCATGTCTCCACAACAGAAGAAGAATCAGTAATATAAACAAGTAGATAAAGAGTACCTATTTTCTTACCACCAGCTAATTCAAGTGCATCCATTGTGAGAGTTCTTATGCATCTCTCATCACCCAATCTTTCTGAAGAAATTAGCCATATCTCCAAACCTGGGACCTGCATGACCTTCATCAACACCTGTGTGTTGGCTGCCTACAATTTCAGCTTCACTTCCCCTTTGCCAATTATATGGCAAGGCTCACCAGCTCCTCTACCTGGGGCTACATGGAAAGAGGCAACTGAATCTTTTATCCAAGATTCAACTTTATCCAAGAAACCTCCCAGAGCATCCTGTGTAACAACACCTGCTACATCTGCTTCTTCAGTTCCTTCATGTTGATCTGCTACCAACCAACAATAATCTTTTACCTGCTCTTTCTTTCCATAGGACCGTGAGTGACCATCTGTGCTTTTCAACTCCTCCATTCTTAGCTTACTTTCATCTGTCATTGCTCTACTCCCACTCAATCAGAAACCCCTGAGAGTGACCTGTAACCAAACACAAAACCTGCTCCCTGCAACCTTAGCTCTGATACCACTTTTCAGGATGTGAAACACTGGAAGCATACAGTTGATTACCAAACCAAGCAACTTAATATGCAGAAATTAACCAAAATCACAAGTAACTAGAATTCAGAATAACACATGATATGAGAGACAATACACAACTTGTATTAATACTTATACAAAAAATAATACAATAAAGAAGATGCCACTTCTTCTCCACCACCTCTTCAGAGGCTTCCCACACCTCAAGTGAACAATAATTCTCTCCTCTAAGCTCTCTCTCTCAGGTCCCAACACACAACTCAAACACAGAGTTGGTGTTCACCTCCTGTGCTCCACGCACACCACAAGTGCTCAAAGTACTTCAAGTAGATCTCCCATGAACCTGCAATAACCTGCACCTCAACAGACCATACTTATGGAAGGAACTCCCTTGCCTTCCTCTTTGCTCTATCTGAGTACACACCTGTACTCCAAGTAGATCCTGCCTAATTCTGCTCCCTGTTGTGTTGTTTTCCTATCTGATCTTACACACCTGCAAATCAACCTGGTTCTGCACACCTATGAACCTTGACCTTGCACACACATACACCTGTAAATCAATGATCTTACTTACCATGTAGATCTCCTATATAGGCCATGCACCTGTGACCAAGATCCTACACACCTGAAGAATCCTGCTGACTCTCCAAAACCAGCACCCACCTAGGTACTACTGTGGAACTAGGAGGAACACCCTTACTCACCTCACACACAGAAGGAGCTAACTTTGCTCAACTCAAACTAGAACACCTTTCCAATACAACCATGAGTCTATTATATAGATCTCATCCAAACAATAATTAGACATCTAATTACAATAATTAGATCCACAGCTCTCAGTCTAAAAATAGATCTAATCATGCAAACACTTGGTTCGTTAGCTAACTACCTGTAATAAATGCAGTCCGAACCACACAGGCGATCGACGTCGGTCCCTGTCTGCCTGGGGGTCGCCGACGCTGGTCGATCCATGACCGACGTCGGTTGCATTCCTGTCTTATCCTGTCGACGTCAGTTGGCCAGACCAACGCCAGTCTCAGTGACACTCTGCAACTCTCCTGCAACCTCCTCCATGTCTGCATCAGTGAAGCTTTTAGCTCCACAACCTAACATAATGCTAAAAGCAAACAAGCAAACAAGTAAACAAATAAAAAAATAAACAAACAACCTAAAATAAACAAACAAATAGAAATCCCAAAATTAAAATCAAAAGAAAACATCCTAACAATGACTTTTCCGTAATAGGGTAGATCGAGGATAACTAACTAAGCTTAGATAGGACAAATGTTTTTGTATTTTTGAAATGTTATGAATGTTTTCAGATTTTTGAGGTATCTTAACTAATTAAAGAATGACAAGATACCTGCTCACAAAATTATGAGAGCATTTGGATTAGGTTTCTCAGAAAACAAAGAGAGTGTATATAAAGGGGGACTAAAGTGAACTCAACATGAATTGAGTATGACTTACATAGTCCTAAAATGACCTCAAGTAATAGTAATTCCATCCACACAAAAGGTAAGGAAAACCAATTAGGTCCCAATAAGTTCTCAAATATGGCAAATGACTAGTCAAATGAAAATAATGATGCAAGGTGATGTAACAATGCATGATAAATAAGTGTTTCCCATAGTTTTCCTATAAGCAGTTATAACTAGGATACAATGGATTAGATCAATGATACTAATTTGCCCATAGGTAGTTATAATTAGTAGCAATACTGGTGAAACACAAACTTGCCCATAGGCATTTATAATCATGCTCACATAAACAAACTTGATATAGGATGGAAAATGAAGGATATCTTGCTAGATCAATTATCACACTACTTTTAAAGACTATCATTGTAAACATGGATTTGATAGATTAGTGAAAATTGATCAAAATCCTCTAGTAAAAACTGTGAGAAGAATCAAAAGAACCAAGATCAAAATAAGATTGGTTAGGATGACTAAAAATAAGCTTTGGTCTAAATAGGAATGGCTTAATAGGATGGTATGGTCTTGCTTAGGATAATGATGGTTTGATTAATTGGATATAATGGTAAGAGGGTTTCACCTAAGTGATGGGGTGAATGGTAGGATATGTGACAATGAAAAATGGATATGTAATAATTTGAAATGGAAAATGAAAAAAACATGGTATGGTACATGTTTTTGGCCTGGGTGATTGTTGGTTTTTGATGTGTTTGGCTTGGGTATGGTAAATGGCATATGATTTTATTGTTCTTACTGAAATGGAGATGCACGTCTTAATCAACATATGATACAAACATAATACTTGATCATGTTAATTACTAGCCCACACCTCATATAAATAGTTTCTTTATCAATAACTACCTGCATATTTGGATGCCGAGAATGCTTTTATGATCTTCGTTGGTCATTGATTCTAATTCCTTCAAACATCAAGACAAGGTATATTTGTAACCTTTGTAAATTAAAGTATGACCATGGATGGTAAACAAGGAAAAATAATAGATGGTAGGTTTAATTATGAAATGGAATGGTAAATGATAATGGAATGTGTAATGGTTGGGAAATAAATGAAGATCAGGGCTTTTAGTCACACTTAATGTTACCGATGCCATATTGTAATATCCCCTTCCAATAGGGAATATAGAAACACATAAAGCTTTGATACCACTATAATATCCCCTTCTGATAGGGAATATAGAAACACATAAAGCTCTGATACCACTGTAACATCCCCTTCAAATAGGGAATATATATAGACAAAAGCTCTAAATTATTTTTCTGATTATTCTAAAAAATTGTATGAAATAAGAACAAATTGTGATTTTTACAAAATATCTTCAAATAAATAAATCAACCACAATATAATCTCTCAATAGCAAATCAAAGATATTATCACTTGTTCAGATGATTACAATTACAGTCTTCTCTCATGCATATAAAATAATATTAAAATACGGTCTTAAAAACCTGATTATCTTCCAACAATCTGAAAAATACCCTGAATCTGTGCGTCTCGGCCTGTTGTGTCAAAAACACAGTCATCGACATCAGTTATACTACCATCATCAGTCGACTGGGGTTGTTAACCTGCCAATGTCGGTGATGGATCAGCTGATGTCGGTCACTGTGGATCTCTGTCCACCGATGTCAGTCTCTGTACGAATCTGTACAGATATGTACAGACTTCGTATAACCCCAATTAAGCACACCCTGTCTGTTTCAACCCGTGATCTGAAGATATATGGCTCTAATACAAAAAAGCTTTATCTGTATAATTTATTGAATCAAACTTAATAAAATAAATACCTGGAATACTGTGATAACTTTTGTGTGAAGTTATCTCTCAAACCTGTAAACCTCTATGATAACTTATGTATGAAGCTATCTCCTAATTTGGCAATAGATCAGCTAATATTTCATAGCCTCTGAATTTCACACAATGAAGAGTGGATGTTCTTCACTGCAAATGGAATCCTAGAACCCTTGGCTCAGTCTTCACAGAAGAATTCTTCAAAATCAATATCAATAATCAATGCATAATCAATAATGGCCTCCATGAGAAACCCTTATACCCTCAAAAAGATATGCTTGCCCTAATTAGGGTTTTCTTAAATTAGAATTAGGGTTTCTAAATTAAAATTAGACCAAATAATTAATATTTGATTAAATCAATCAAATATTAATATCTCCCTCAATACATGTCCGATCGAGCCCAAACGAAAGCCAACTAGAAAATTTTTGCTAAACAAAGCCAAGCCAATCTCCATCAAGACCCTCTAACCATCATATCAGCCTATGAGGGTCGCATAATAGGCTAATAATCAAGTCTGAAGATGTCACCTAAAAATGGGACATTACAATCTGCCCCTCTTGAAATTGGTTGTCCCCAAGCAATCTCGAAACAACAAACCAATCAATCCACCTGGATCCCATATGTAGTGGTGATCTGCACTGTTGTTAATCAATGCAAGCTCTTATAATATCCTCAGAAGTAGAAAAAAGAGGAACCCATAATCAAACTGGTGAATGCAACTCAACCAAACTCTAAAAGCACAACTGCCATAGTCAAGAACACATGAGAAACAAATTCTTGAAGTATCATAACCCAATTAAAATGGACAACTCAAACTACCAATTCCATCTATAAAAGATGGGGCCAATCCATCCCATAATTGATCCCTCTGTAAAGGTGGCACGATCAACTATACCACACTGTTATTGGTGTGAGAAGAATCAATTTGGAAACTCAACTCCACTGGTATGCCAAACTCATCAGGACCAGGTACTCCTAAATCCTAAACATGTGTGTCAGCTCCAACAACATGTTCCTTAGCTACAACTATAGGAACATACTCACCAACAACACTCAATGTACTATCCTCTGAACATACCTCCACACTCTGAATACAAGCATCAGACTCATCCTCATCTAACTCTGAAGAAGCTACTGCTGAAACTATCTCATCATCACAATCTCCTGCTCCCTCATCCTCTGCAACTAACTGAGAGTCCAAATCCTCATGACTAAGCTCAACCACATGTCTCTCAGAATCCTAGTGAGCCACCTTCATTACCTCTATCTTAGGCTCTAAAGCCTTTGCCTCTGACTCCTCAGAACTATCCCGCTATTTGAAATCTTCTAATTTCGAATCCTCACAATATGCCCATATTACACGATATGCCTTGCCCTTAGGCCTCAAATGACAATTGTGATTGGCATCATATGGACATTTTCAGTATAAGCAAAGCTTTTTCCTATGTAGACCGTTAAGAGCCTCTTGATCCAAAGGTGGTGTCATTGGGTTGGCCTTTGAATCATTCTTAACAAACGTAGGCCATGTAGGCCTATCAACTATCCTAAAATGGGTCAGATGTAGTCTCTGATTAACAGTAGCACTCCTGTTATCCCCTTGCTCCCCATTCTGTTGAACAAGTGTGTTCATCCTCTCTACCATAGTAGTGAGTGCCTGTAGTGCCTGAATCATCTGTTGCTGGCCTGTCATCATAACACGATAGAAATCTCTGGTGTCCTGATCAACATCATACCTATGGCCCCTAGGTGGGCTACCCTCACGCCTATCACTCATGATGATCGATGGCTGATCTAACACCTGGGTACCTTCAAGCAAGGCTCTATTGCACGTGTTGTACCTGTGTGGTCCCAACTCTTGTGGCTGCATAAGATCTATAAACCCTTAGGATGGCAGGATTTAGCTCTGATACCACTGTAATATCCCCTTCCAATAGGGAATATAGAAACACATAAAGCTCTGATACCACTGTAATATTCCTTTCTGATAGGGAATGTAAAAACACATAAAGCTCTGATACCACTATAATATCCCCTTTAAATAGGGAATATATATAGACAAAAGCTCTGAATTGCTTTTCTGATTATTTTGAAAATTTGTATGAAATAAGAACAAATTGTGATTTTTGCAAAATATCTTCAAATAAATAAGTCAACCACAATATAATCTCTCAATAACAAATCAAAGATCTTATCACTTGTTCAAATGATTACAATTATAGTCTTCTCTCATGCATATAAAATAATATTAAAATACGGTCTTAAAAACTTGATTATCTTCCAACAATTTGAAAAATACCCTGAATCTGTGCGTCTCAACCTACTGTGTCAAAAACACAGTTGCCAACGTCGGTTATACTGCTGTCATTGATCGATTGGGGTCGTTAACCTATCGACGTCAGTGATGGGTCAGCTGATGTCGGTCACTATGGATCTCTGTCCACCGATGTCGGTCTCTATATAAATCTATACGGATCTATATGGACTTCGTACGGCCGCCAATTAAGGACACCCTATCTATTTCAACCCATGATCTGAAGATATATGGCTCTAATATAGAAAAGGCTTTATCTGTATAATTTATTGAATTAAACTTAATAAAATAAATACCTGGGATACTATGATAACTTCTGTGTGAAGTTATCTCTCAAACATGTAAACCTCTATGATAACTTCTATATGAAGCTATCTCTCAATTTGGCAATAGATTAGCTGATATTTCATAGCCTCTAAATTGCACACAATGAAGAGTGGACGTTATTCACTGCAAATGGAATCCTGGAACCCTTGGCTCAGTCTTCACAGAAGAATTCTTCAAAATCAATATCAATAATCAATGCATAATCAATAATGGCCTCCATGAGAAACCCTTATACCCTCAAAAAGATATGCTTGCCCTAATTAGGGTTTTCTTAAATTAGAATTAGGGTTTCTAAATTAAAATTAGACCAAATAATTAATATTTGATTAAATCAATCAAATATTAATATCTCCCTCAATACATGTACGAAAGCCAACTGGAAAAATTTTGCTAAACAAAGCCAAGCCAATCTCCATCAAGACCCTCTAACCATCCTATCAGCCTACGAGGGTTGCATAATAGGATAATCATCAAGTCTGAAGATGTCACCTAAAAAGGGGACATTACACATATTTGACATAACTTTGGATTTGGTGCGGCTGAAGACCTCTGAATATTATCTTGATAGGACCACCATATTTTTTTATTATTTAATCTTGAAAGTAAGAACAATCTGATTAGGCTGTAGATAGGAAGCTATTTTGATTTGATCTTTGATTTTGTCTTCATCAAGTAGTGAATAAATTTTGTGCTCATCCATTGGTACCTTGATGAGTTTTTCACCAATTAAGTTATCTTGATTGTCCCATCATGCCTCTGAGAAGGTTTCACTAATGAACGTTCGCTTTTGAATTTGAGTGTCTTCTAGTGCTTCCAAAAACGTTTCACTAGAAGATGTTGAGTTTGAACTTTGCTTGTCCCCTAGCACCTCCAAAAAGGTTTCACTAAGAGAGTGTTATTCTGATACATGAATGTGGTCTTGAGTTCCTTGCTCTTCTTCAACTACTATGTCACCATGGATGTAGTTCAACAAAGTGTTATTCTATCAATCCCAATCAACACTTATGGGAGATGGAATGTTAATAATATGGCTATGTTGGTTAGTGGTAATGGCCTATGGAATGGTAATGGAATGGGGAGAGACTACACAATCCTAATAGAAGATACTAGGAAAACTTGTGTTGATGCTAAAGTAATATCCTAAAAAACTATGGAAGGATCAAAAATGTATTTGTATTGATCTGCTAGGCATGCATAGCCAATATTATAACAATCATGAACATATTCTAATTCTGAATCTAATTTTAAATCAATTGACTCTAAATCCAATGTCAAGACTAATGTTGATGCTACTTTTGATGTTAAATCTATTATCAGTTCAAGAATAGAACTTGACTCTAACTCTAATTCTTCATCTGATGGGTACTTTGTTACAATGATGTCTTATTGAATGTTTGGTATTAGACAAGTAATGGCCTATGATGGTATATTGGGTTCCACAAATGGGAATCCTCTGGGATGGGAAAAAGGTCAAGATATAACTCCTTAGAGACTGGCTTGTCACTAGGAGGATCTTAAAAAATAGGCATATGGTCAAGGTAATGATTTTCCCAAAGGCAATTATAATCATTAAAAAGTGACTCAGCAAAGACTGGCTCATCAAAGTGAGACTCTTTGACAAAATGTATAGGATTAAAAGGTGATTCATCATAGGTTGAATTATCACAAGTGGTTGGTTCAACAAAAACATATTAGATTGGTTGGTTTTCTTGGCCTTGGTTTCCAATGAGTTAGAAAATACCAGTTTTGAACACAGTTTGGTCTTTGAATGATTGGATCAGTTGAAGTTTTGATTGGATTGGCACTGGATGAGGAATGGTCAGTAGTTGGATAATGGTAGGGAATTAGGGAGCATGATTTCTCACATGAACCAAAAGATGAAGTCTTGAAATAGTAACAACAAGGTAGTATGGAGCTTGATTTCTTACACAAGCCAAAGGATGAGGTCCTAACATGATGAAGGGGCATTATGGAGCTTGATTTCTTTCAAAAGCCAAAGGAAAAGGTCCTAGAAGGATAAGGCTAGGGTGTTGTGGAGCTTAGTTTCTCACACAAGCCAAAGGATGATGTCTCATAATGGTAAAGGTATTCCTTAGATATTGTGGATCTTGATATCTCATATAATCCAAAGGAGATTTATGGGTAGCCAATGATCAAATAACAAAAGGACATCATAGAACTTGATTGTGTGTATAATCCAAAGCATCCAAGTTCTCCTGATAAACCATATCATCCCAATCTCAAGATGGATCATAAGTTGGTTCTTGACTATGTTCCATGTACTAATTATCATAGAGAGGGTATTGATCCTTATCCCAAATAACAATATCCATAGTTAGGTCTTCAAAGTCCTTCTTACAAGCCTCTTCATACCAATCAAGGTGTTGAGTTTGATAGTAAGCTAGTTCATGACTTTGTTCCCATGAATGATTATTATGTGGTGGATAGAAATCTGTCTCATAAACCATATTAGCATTATTAAGGTCTTTACTAAATCCATAAATGTCATTTTGTATGGCCATTCTATCATAATTTGGATTATACGTGACTCCACCATATGTGTAGCTAGACATATCTACATAAATGATGAAAGCTATGAAAAAAAAAAAGGATTAGAGTTTGACAAACTCCAAAAAACTATGTCCAAAGGAAAAATGGTCCAAACTTGGTCTAACTTGGTCAAAAGGTGGAGATGTATCTCCAAAAAATAATTTGATCATGGAACTATGTCTCCAAAATGGTTTGTGCTAAGACATGGCATAAAATATTCTAACATCAAATGTCATAGGCATAAAAGGTCAAGCATTTGAATAAAAATTGGCATGTCAAAGGTCTAGGCCAAAGTGTTCCAAACAAGGTCTAAAATAAGAAAGGGAAAAGAGTCACTAGGTATTTTGTCTAAATGTGAAGTCAAAAGCTAGGCTCAAATAGGGTATGCTAGGACTTTTAGCCAAACGGTGTCAAGAGCTAGGCTTGAAATAAAGGATGATGTGATTTGATTTAATCTAATAAGATTGGAAACAACTTTAACATAGACCTGACACATGGAATCAAAAATAAACATGATCAGTTGGCATTAGGCATAAGGCAAGAGTATTTTAGAGAAAGGTTATGTTCTCTCATATAAAGGCACAAATGATGACGAAAATAGGCATTGAACAAAAAAACCATCAATAGTTTTCAAATTTGGGTAATTGATTAACTAAATTTATGTAACACAAAAGAAAAAGATCTATGTATCAGTCCCCCAAATTGAGGCCTAAATAGAAATCAATCAATGTTTGAATCAAAACTTTGATAAGGTTAATTGAAAACTCAATGTTGAAAACTAAGTTTTAACCAAATAAGCTAGAAAAGATTGGATAGCATGATGGTGCATAAACAAGGTTTAAATGGTAACATGATGTGGTTTGAAACAAATAGTTTTTGATACAAGGGTAAATAAGTCTTGAAATAAATTGAGTAGCCTAACGGTGTAAGCATGCTCGAATGATGTGATCAATGCTATGTTTCAAAAGACTTAAAGGAAAAATGTTTTGACATGATTTGGGTAGTATAACACTACCCTCTTCAACTCAAATACATGGTTTTGACATGGTTATAAATAAACAATTAGGTTTTAGTCTCAAAACATACCAAGCAAAAATGACCAAAATACACTAATTATAATCATCCAAATCCTAGCAAGGATATGACAATGTGGGGTTGAATAAGACTAATTGATTTTTAAAAATTTCTAGGGGAATCAATTACATAGTGACTTTCACATCATGATGTAAAACAAAAGTATATAATTGGGTGTTTGTAACACTTGGCTTGTTGTAAAAAGGTTTTGTCCTTTTTTCAACCACTACATCAGTCACTTGCTCAGTGTAGTGTGATGTCTAAAGTGTAGATATGTCTCATGTGAAACTCCAACACTAGAAGGTGGTTTAACCACTCAAACCTATGATATTATTAAGAGTGGATAAAGTCAGTACCAGGAGATGAAACCCTGGCTCAAATATTCCATATAGAACTTGCAGGAGTGATGAAGTCCCCCTCATAAGCCAAGATACAATAAAATAAAAGACATAAGAGAAAGACTTTAGGGTCATTTTTAAGATCACCCAAACTATTGTGAGTTTTTGAGGAGTGCTTTAGATGACATTCTTTCTATGGTTTAGACCAGGCATGTGTGCAATAAGGATGACACTTTTAAATCCAAAAGTTCCCTAAAGGGGTAGATGGAAGAGTATACATGCAATGTCCTTCTCTTTTCCAATCAAATTTAAAAAAATAATGTTTGAATATAAATTTGGATGAATGAGTTCAATTTTAAACACCAAATTGAAAATTTGGGTGGTGTTCTTTTGACCCCTTGATCTTAAGTTGTAACTTTTGAAAGTATAATTATCAAAAGCATTCACTTAAGCATGTAAAATTTTCATTAAACACCAAAACAAAGTTCTTAATTCATTTTAAAGCATGTAAAATATGTCTAAATAGCATGTTTTAACAAATTCAAAGTCTGTCAGTTATATGTCTACCCTTAAGACGTCACCCCAAAAGTAAATGTGTTAGATTAAAAAAAATTAAAGGGATTTTCAAAACTTTGTGAAAACTCTATGCAAAGTTGAAGCTAAACTGATCTTAGATTCTAAAAATTTAGGAGAAAACACGTGGTTTAAAAAAATATATCAAAAATAGAGTCTGTATGACCCTAAACCAAGCATTTTAAAATGGCCTATTATCTCTCAAGACTATGTTTTTTTTAAAAACATAGTGACCGGTGATGGTTATACCTAATCATCGATGGTTTCACTTGACCATCGATGGTTGAAAATGACCGTAGATGGTTCTTTTGATCGTCGATGGTTACCTGTGTAAACCTGTGAAGGTAAAAATCTAGCTAAATGAAGCTAGAAAATGACTTAGAAAGAGTTTTAAGCATCCAAATTGAAATTTTAAAGTTGCCTCATGTTCTCCTTCATATGTGGGATTTGTCTAGTCCCATCGAGTGTGTCACTATGTGAATAGGAATTTTAATCAAGAGAGGATGGTTAGTATCGTGTTAGTTCTAAAATGAAATCAAAATGAATGAAACATACTAATTAGCATAACATCTCTAGGCCTAGTCTCTAGGGGGAGCTTAGTTAAAAAAACTAAAATGGAAAGCACAAATAAAATGCAAAATTAACCTTCTTTCACCTTCTTTAGATGCTATAAATAGCTTGTTGAAGTGGCTTTCTCAATTTGTGCTCATGAAGTCTACATCAATGAAGTATGGCTACCTCCATCTCTCCTTGGCACCCTGTGGCTTTGGCTTGGCTCAAGATTTGGGAATTATAACATTAATATGCAATGATTTTTGAATGAATTTGGGAATTATAAGTTTTGCATAAAAGAGCTTAAAATTCAATAGGCAAGGCCTCCTATTTATAGATTTTGTAAAATGGTCAGAATGAACCTAAACCGTCCATCTCAAGATTAAGATATGTGGCTAAAGATTAATTCAATTAAGTAATTAAAATTCATAAATAGGCTCATTAATCTTTAGGATAAAGGGGCAATGAATAAGCATGGAGGGTCTTAATGAGCCATGGGAGGCATGAATCCTGATAATTTATGTATTTATGGCCTAGGGATGTCTTCCCAAGAAATGATGCCACCTGATGATGCAGATATTCAATATTCATTTACAAAAATGAATTATTCAACAAGATCTATGGAATTCTTAATTAGGATCATGATTTTTTTTAATTATCTCTTAATAATTATTAAGTACTTTGATTCAAACCTTGGCTCTTTGTGTACAAGTTACTCAAATTAGTCTGAATGTCCTATTATTGGCCTAAAATTTGACTAGATTAGAATTACGATGCAATGTTAGATGCATTAGATCCATTATCCCATTTAAGATGTTGTCAAAAAAAAAAAAAAAAAAAGGCATGTGTCTCGTGCAAGATATTTTATAGAAAAGAGCAATCCAGAGAACCTAGGTATAAAATTGGCATTTTGAATCGAAATGATCTGATCAAAGTTAGCTAGCCCATAAAATGAATTGTCCCATTTAGTGATACTTTGGACAAAATCTGCACTTGAATATGTCATTTTCAAATATTCTAATTTATTTTAGTGTTTTTAGGCCAAATTGTGCATTTTTGATAAAAATTGGGCAAAAGCTTTGTTGGAGGTCATTGGTGGCCATTTTTATGTGTTTACAAAATGTAGGGTTATATTAACCATTTTCTATTCTAAAGAAACCATGGGATGACATTACCAAGGAATTTATGCTAAAATTGAAGAGAATACAAAGGGAGAATGAATTCCATATTTGTAGTGGTGGACATATATTCAAATTTTATGCATTTTATTGTATATAAAAAGGCAAGTGAAGTAATAAGCATTGCAAACTATTTTTTCATAAGTGATGATATTGCATGGGTTTTCATGCATCATAGTGTAAGATTGAGATAAAACGTTTTAAGGCCATTTTTTCACACATATTATAATATATCAGGAATGAATCTTAATTATAGTTCAGGATACAATCCACACATTGATGGATAAACCAAGGTTGTGAATATAATCCCTTGCAACTTATTGAGATTTTTTTATAATGCATTTACCACAACAATGGGACATGATATTGGTGAAATATATTTTTTTTAATTAGTTCTATGAATAGGATAACTAAGAAAAAATTGTTTTAGATAGTGTGAATAATTAGTCCAACATGAGTTGTGCAACTATGGGATAATAGTATGGTGCATGGAAAAAGTGTAGACTCACAAGGTGATCTAGAGTATTTATACAATTTATATCAAGAAAAGCAAAAAAAATTAGAGTAAAGAAGTTTTTCATTATAAATAATGTACATTCGAGAAGAACAAAAGTAAATAATTTGAAGTAAGACAGTTGGTATTAGCATATTTATGCAAGGAGATATTTTAAAGGGGAACATATAAAAGAATGAAGTGGAAGGAGATAAGGCCATTTATTTTTTTGCATAATATTTTATCAAATGAATATTAAATAGAGTTTTATAAAGGCATGGAAAATTTTCTTATATTTAATGTGGATGATATATATGATTATCATGAAGCTAGAATAATAAAGAGAAGGAAACAAAATATGAAGTACCTGGTTGGATATTTCAAGTACCAGAGAAGGAGAAGTAGGAAATAGATATCTTTTTTGAATTTAAGGTGGTCAAGAAGATGAATAAGATGGAATATGAGAATTATTTAGTAAATTGCAAGAATCATGAAGTAGAGGACTCAACATGGTTGAATATTTTATAGATTGGTCATTATGTCCATTCTATCATATATTTTAACACATGAGGATGAGATCAAATTTTAATTTACCTTAGGAGTCTAAGGCAAGAACATCCTTGTTGAAGAGAAATTATTCATCTCCCAAAACAACTAAGGTAAGTTTTGTAAATAATATTTTGATGTGGGTACATAATATGCAGGTGCAAATTTTTTGATAATTTTTTTCTACATAAGTTAGCAGATGTATGACTCTACAAACAAAAATGGAGCACAGGGAAAGGAAAAATTATTTTAATATAGCACACAAAGGATACACATGCTACATTGTCACATAGGGATTATCAGCATAATACCTTATATGACACAACATTAAGGGAAGAAAATACTTGGCACAATCATAGTAATTCAACACTATAAAAAATCACTCTGTATCATATAAATTAATATTGTAATCATGAATGTGAATGGGATATATTCACATAGATAATTTTATGCCATGGTAGAAATGATATAATTGTGCTAAAACATGGTGCATAGAACAATTCACATAACTCAGTGCAAGTTAATCTAAAAAATATTTGAATGGATTTTTGAATTTAATATTATTGGTGATGGATTATATGGACATGAGTTATTGATTCATGCTTTTTAGGGAGACAAGAAACCCTTGGAGACATGTGTTGTCTAGTGAGAGATTGCATGAATATTTATCAACAAGTGACAATTAGAGGAGCCTATATAAATGTATGAAAGGATAAATATTAGATAGTTTATCCATCTAGAGCATTAGGGATGTAGGGAGGGAAGGAAGGAGGGAGATATTTCATAGGTATAAATCCATTGTATCCATGAATGTGCAAAGAATTCAAAGAAAATCCATTTTTTTGGGTCGATAAACCGCATAGCGAGGATTATATTAATATTTATTAAAAAAATTATTATATATGGGGAGTAAATATGCCCTTGGAAAGTTATTCTATTACAAAAAACCCAAAGATTTCATATTTTTCCCTAAAAATTTCTTCCTGATACATTAGTATTAAAATCAAAATCTTAAGGAAGTTTTAAAAACTAGCTAAAGAAACCCATATAAATCACCATTTTCCATTAGATCTATAAAGTGTAGCACCCATTCCCTATTTAGCTCCCTGTCAAGAGCATGAGAGTGCCTAAGGAAATTCCTACTGATGGTGGCCCAGTAGCGGTGAAGTTTGAGAGCCCAATTTATCATATTGAGGAGAAATAAAAGCCACATAACCCTAACATCTAGAAGGATCAATGAAGAAAGGTCTAAAGACCATGAAATACCCACACCCAACTCTACCCATAACACCACCTCCAAATCATTACCCCAAAATTTTGACTTGAAGATTTCATGTAGTAGGAGCAAAATGTCCACCTTCACACCTCCAACATCTAGTAGAGACACCAAGAACCATGAAGCTATTTTTGAATTGACTATATATCTATTTTTATATATTAAAAAATCCCTCCCCAACACCATTTTTACTGCTTCCAACTTCAAAAATCACAATCAAGCTAATTTGTGAGGCTTTATAATCACCCTCAACCTCGAGTCTATACACTATGAAGGTAAATCGGTGTCTCCATTTTTCATTGCTGGCTAGCTTCAAACTTTGGTGCAATAAAACCTTGTTGGGATCTAATAAATAGAGCCCTTCCCTTGGTGCCCAACTCAATTTCATTAATGGCACTCGAGTGAGCTTGGTTGCTAAGCTTTGGGAAATCTGTTCATACATGCTAAAAGATTGGAACTATTAATGTTCCAATCAAGAATTTTCACTTAAGTGTTTTAAAACCATTCACTTAAGGTGAGTTTATTAAATTTTCATCCTTCATAACAAAAATATCCTTAATTTTGTCAGCTCCTTTATTTTCTATAAAATTTGCCTCACCATTGCCTTCACAATAAATATGGTTGGATGTAAAAGTTTTAAAATATTGTAGCATTATCTAGGCTTGTTCTAGTAGGGCATGTAGCTTCAAGTTTGGAGTCTTTTTTGATCTTAAATCATTTATGAAAATTTTTGAATCACCTTCAATTTCCACTTTCCTAACTTTGATATTTTTACATAAAGACAATCCATGTAATAAGGCTTTAAACTCAACTTCATTATTAGTGCCTTCTAGGAGAGATTTATAATAAGTGACCAAGGTTCTTTCTTGTCAATCCATAATAATAAATCCTACCCCTGAAGGCCCTGGATTTCCTCTTGTCGATCCATCAAAATTTAATTTCACCCAACCTACTTATGACTCTCTCTACACTACTTGTTGTTGTTGATATTTTCTATTCTAGAACTCTAAACTAGAATAGGAGGATTATCAAACCACCCCATTGGAGTCTCATACTAGCATCCCAATCTTAAAAAAATACTTCCTTTATCCTAATAGAGTTTAATTTATGGTTAAATATTTCCACTATACTTGCTTCAATCTTGTTTTGGACAGATTTGAGACTCATTTCTTTGTCTTGGAATAACCTTCTATTTCATTCCTTCTAGATCTCCTAGATTAGAATTATGGGACTTATCAGCCATAAACAATGATAAGTGGAATGTCCTTTGATAGTAGGCCAATATTGAAACAAAGTCATTATATTAATGGGAAGGGCACTTTTCTAGCCTAGTTTCATGCATAACCACCACCAGCATTCAAAAGAGAATTGAAAACCAAAAATAATGTGATCCACTATTTCATCTTGGGCTGTACATAAAGGACATCGATAAGGTCCCTAAAAACCCATCTTTCTAAATCTTTCAGTAGTTAAAATCCTTTTCTTCATGGCTACCTAAGTAAATAAACCTGCTTTAGGAATTCCAAATTTGTTTCGACAATATTGAAGAGGGATATTACTTCTCATTTATCCTTGTGACTTAACTAAACTTACATAACCTAACTTAACTAAATAAATCCCATTCTTTGATCCACATCAAATGATGGAGTCCACTCCTTATCTTAAAGATAATGTTGTTTTCTTTAGTTCCTGGATGAGATGATCCACCTCATGGGGATCAAAATTAAAAACTAAAAAATCCCTCCATTTCCAACTTATACCATATTTTGCTAAATCTTGAATTATGTAATCTTTAAACTTAGTCCCCCACATCCTAGAGAGGGTCTCCTTGATATGTGGAATGTCTAGAATGTCATCCAATTTTGGATATTTGACCCAAGAATCAAACCAAAATTTAGCTCTATTTCCATCATGAACATCTTGTGAGATTAAATTTGTGATAAATAATTTACAATTATTCATGTAGTTCCATATCCTTGATACTTTTGGAGTATTTATTATTGTCAAAATCCATTCAGAGTAAATGTTACCCAAATATTTCCCATTCAGAATCTGAGCCCATTTACTATGGGGTTCTTTATACATCCTCCAAATTAGTTTGGATCCTAAAACTTTATTTTGAATTGATTGATTTCTCAAACCTACCACACCTTCTTGTTTGGATCTTTATAGCTTATCCCAAGCTACAAGAGCTATCTTGTCCTTCTCCTCTATGCCCTTCTAGAAAATGTTTCACATGAGTTGATCAAGTTTGTTCTCTACTCCCTTCGAAAGTGCCAAGTAGGACATAATGTAGATTGGCATTGCTGAGATGACCACTTTGGTCATTTTCAATATCCCCACCCATGAGATCCATTTTCCTTTCTAGGAGTTAATTTTATCTTCTATATTTTGGATTAAATTATCCCAAAAAGTTGATGATCTCAAACCTTTGGTTAAGGGTAAGCCTAAATATGTGTAAGAAAGTTGCCCTTTTTTGAAACCTAGTATCTGCAATATATCTATTTCCATCTGCAATTATGTGTTAAGAAAGAAAATTTGATATTTTTATTTACTAACCTCCTAACCTACCACTAAATTGTAAAGGTTTAGGAAATTTTTGAGGCATATAGCTTCTATACACTTAGCTACTCCAAACAACATCGTATCATCAACAAATTACTAATGAGAGATTGGCAGTAGTGAACTTGTAACTTCTAGCTCTTGTAGATTCCCAGAGTTGATTTGATTTTGAATTTCTCTCCCTAAAGCCTCTTCCATGATTATAAATAAAAAGGGAGACAATGGGTCTGCTTGTCTGATTCCTCTCAAAGATTCAAATAAGCCCTTAGGAGATCTATTAACTAAAACTAAAAATCTTGGTGTGGAGATACATTGAAAAACACAATTCAAACTTTTTCTTATGAAACCAAAAACTTCCATTATCTTCAGTAAAAATATCCAATCAACTTTGTCATATGCCTTCTTAATGTCTAATTTGACAATCATCCTTGATTTCTTAGTGGATTGAATGGAATGAATCACTTCTTGGGCAATTATTACTCCATCTAGAATTGATCTTCCTATAAAAAAACCCATCTATTCTTCTGATATGACGTTTGGAAAAATAGTCTTAAGTCTATTCACAATTGCTTTGGTCATTAATTTGTATAATGTATTGTACAAAGAGATAGGTCTGAACTCATCTGAAGATATAACATCCTATTTTTTTGGCACCAAGGATATGAAGTTGTTGTTTAACTCCCTAAGAAGATGTCCTAACTTCGACAATGCATTGATGGCCTCTGTTATCTCTTTCCCAAAAATATCCCAACATTTTTGAAAAAATCTTGCTAGCCATCCATCTAGGTCGGGTGCCTTGTTCGGGTGAAGTTGAAACAGAGAAGATTTGATTTCTTCCTCCAAGAAATCTTGATTGAGAAACCTATTTTTATCCTCTTTTATTAGGCTCGGTATATTCTATAGTAGCTCCCTTTGAGAGTGAAGTTGAGATCCCTCGCATGTTGATAGTAGATTCTTGAAAAAAGAGACCACCATACCAACTATACCTAAAGAATATTCCTCTATTGTGTCATCTATCTTTTTGAGGGATGAAATTTGATTCACTATTCTCCTCTGTTTGGTGCTATTATGAAAAAATTTGGTGTTGCTATCACCTTGCTTTATCTAGACTTCTCAAGATTTTTGCTTCTAAAAGATTTCTTCTTTTATCCAAATATCTTTAAGAGCTAACATAAGCTATTTTTCTTCTTGGAAACTTTATTTATCCATCCTATCTTTAATGACCCTATTTTCCAACTCTTATAACTTTCCTTTGACATCTCTTTTACTGGCAAAAATATCCTTGAAATGATCTTTATTCCATTCTTTGATTTTTTGTTTTAATCTTTTCAGTTTTGAAACAAATATGAACATCTTCAAGCCTTCATTGAAATCCCAATTCCACTAATATTTAACCAAATCTAGAAAATTTGGCTCCTGTAGCCATATATTTTCAAATATTAAGGGGCTTCTAGATGGCTTATTTTCACCCAGGATCTCCAATTAAACTAGGAAGTGATCAAAGCCTAAACAAGGCACAATGGTGTTGACTAAATCAAAAGGAAAGGATGAGAGATCCCATGTATAAAATAATCTATCCAATCACTCTTCAATATGACTGAAACCTAGTCTTCTGTTTGTCTAGGTATACTTCCCATTTAAGGGAAAAATCTCCATAAGGTTATTCCTACCCACCCAATCAACAAAATCCTTCTGAGATTGAGAAACGTGTCCTCCCCGTACCTGGCCCCCCCTCCCCACCCACTTTTATCATCTGAACTAAGGATAACATTGAAGTCCCCACCAAGTATTTTGTGGTGTTCTTGAGTCCTAGCTAGAAAACTATCCAAATCTTGCCAAGTTTCTCTTTTCTGTATGCATCTATTGGGGCCATATACATTGATTAGCAAAACTTCTAGAATTCAGCTGAAACTCTTCACCTTGCAAGCTAGCCAATTTTGAAGGAAAATCCATTTATTAAAGAGGGATAAAAACTTACATTTTTATCTGGAAATCCAATCGCAACCTATAACTAGTGCATTAGAATAAATCCATGATATTTTAATTTTACATTAATATAATAATGAAACATTGTGTTTTGATATGTTTGTGTGTGTATTTATCTAACTACTATGTTCGTGCTTTTCTTCGTTTAAAAATCATGTCCTTGTGTTATGTTAAACCTAGGGAAGAGTTATCATACTACTTTAAAGATAGTTTATATATTTATATATATATATATATATATATATATATATATATATATATATATATATATTTGTGTGGAAATTTATATAATGTAATATGTTACTAAGGAAGACTTTTTTATTAAAACATTGATAGATTTATAAGGTATTATTGATGCAAGCTTTAGAAATATTGATTTCTAAAAATATACAAATGAATTATGTGTTTATATTTATTTATTTATTTTTGAGGAATACATACTTAGACAAATAAGAGGGATGAATTGTTATACTAAACTATATAATTTGAGTATAAGGAAAATAATTATATATGTAAGAATTTAAATTATTATTATTTTTATTTTTTAATTTTTTAAGGAATACTCATCTAGACAAGTAAGAGGGATGAAGTGTTACACACTAAATTATATAATTTGAGTATAAGGAAAATAATTATATATGTAAGAAATTTTTATGTTTATAAAAGTTAAGTTCATGTGTTGATTTATATTAAAACAAATTAAAGATGTATTATGACATTTAAAGGGAAATATATTTGGAAAAGAATCATATGTATCATGTTCTAATCAAGAATATTAATGTGTAATATAATATTATTAGGGATATGGTTGAAGATAACAAGATGTTTTGAAAGAACGCTGATAGATTAAATAGTTTTCTTGATTTATTAATGAATTTTTTTAATTTTAAAAAGTTTTTTGGGTTTAGAAAATCAAAAGGAATATCTTCCCTTAAAATTTTACTGTATGTAAATGTGGATCTCTATTATTTTTTAATATAAATGTGCCCCTTTAAAGAAGTATTCAATCAGTTAAAAGATTTTGGATATGTATTATATATTTTGTATATTTAACACCGATCACAAAATTTATATCTTACCTTGATGATGAGGTATAATGAATATGTAGATGTTATTAGTTGGAGGTTTGGGGCTAGTCACCCCATCAGTGTGATTGATGGAGAAATTGCTTCTGAAATATTTTAAAGATCCTTATGAGTGGCTTTCCTACCTGTAGTTTTATCCCTGTTTTATTATAATATTGATTCATGATTTATTTTATCTATAAACTTATAAATTATCACACATGTATTATGACTAAAAATTATTCCCAAAATTGTTTTGAAAGTTGAAAATATTATTTGGTTTAAGAATGTCATTATTTCATTTTTATACCTCCGAATATTTTTCTAGCATTGCTTTGCGTGCATAAACTTATCAATGTTTGTATATGGTATCTCGTTCCCTCTAACTACATCATCGTGACCTACGTACGCCACATGGTTGAATGTTTAGGTGAACATAAAATTGTTATTAGCACTATCTCAAATTGAATTTTTCTGCGATACCATGGGTATTTATAATACTACAACCTATTCCTCATATTCCTATGCATAGTCGGCCCAAATTAACTGGTTCGGGATTTATGGATTCCATGGTATATCCTCCTAATTCATTCCATCTATGATCCTCTGTTTCTATAATCCACATTCATAAAATCACGGTCCACTATTTTTAAAGTATAGTGTTGATACTCCACCATGTGATTCATAAAAGAATGTGTAAATCGATATATAAATGGAAAAGCACGGAATGATTCGATGAACATGATACAGCTCTTATTTATGCTGGCATGATACAACTCAGTAGTATACATTTGTGTTTAAAGATCATATAGGAAATAATTCTCTTTTTCAGGTTTGGATGTGATTTGATTTTAGATACAAATAGAGTTTTAGAAAAACCGGTGCAAAAATGATTTTATATATTTAGGAGAAAATCATAAAAGTTCATTTCATTCAATTTTGTTTCGTTTAAATGTTAGTCAATTTTTAATTTTGTATAAGTTAATTTACATTATTATTCCATACATGTTTTAATTATTATATAATTCAGAAAAAAATCATTTTTTTAAAGATCTAAATATCATTATGTTTCATGCACTCCACTCACATTTCAAGGAAAAACTTTATTCAACATTTTTCTATTGATTATTTAATGTATGTAGTATCCACAATAATTATGAAATTAAAGGGTCATTGTAATAAAACGGTTATAAATTTAATTCCAAAATATTTAATGACGTTTTGATTCATTTTTAAGGCACAAATTTCCATCAATTGTTGACATAGATGTTTCTTACTCTACCTTGTCTAATTATCTCCTCGAATAGTATAATAAAACCATATATCATATCCACTAAAAACTTAGGAAAAATAATATATTTAGTTGTAATTAATTTCCATTCACCTATGTTTAAGAAACCATTTTGTTTTTTTTCCTAGAATATCTTTTGTAGCTTTAGAGACTCAAGGAAAATAATATATTTAGTTGTAAATACATGTCTCAAAGTGGGGTAATACATTCCATATTCTTTATTTTATGTTAGGTTATGTTGGTTTTGGACATTTGTCCATGTATAACTAATTTGGTCCAAATTATGAAATATTGTTATTTTATTTTAATTATGAAGCCTTCCAACTCTTTACTTGAATAGAAAACCTTCATTATATGTTGTTTAGTAACACATACAATATGGTTCTAACAAAAATTTATATCTTATTTTGAATAGATGGGCCCATCTACTTCTTTCTACTTTTTTTATAATAGTTATTACAATTCAACACACCTCAATATTCAATATTGTTAGGTTTAAATTTAAATTTATCTACAATACAAAAGTGTTGTGATTCATTTGCACACACAAGCACTATTTATTTTAAATATATCATTGAACATAGGTTTTAAATTGATAGACATATTATATGATTTTAAGATTCAATAAAATTTTGTTATTCTAATATACTATCTTATACTATTAAAGCGATGGTCAATGGAAATTTGCCATTAAAACCCTTTGTAGACTACTAATATATATTTATCAAAAATATATGTCAAACATTTATTTATTTTAGGTACATAGAAGTCAAAACACATAAATTGATAACATGGAAGCAAAGAGTATAACTAGGAAAATACACCAAGAAAGTCAAATTTCAATTTCAAACATTCTTACAACATTTTATTTTCCACTCTAGCTGCCTACTAAGGAGAAAATGTATGATCCTAAAAAAATCAATAAAGTCTTAAAATTAATGTGTTAATCATCACAACTCCACTTGCATGCTTATAAGTTCCTATTTCAGGAAAGAAAAAAAGAAAAAAAATGCTCTAGAAAAAATGTCATTTATATCCTTGTGTGTGTGTGCATGTGTACATGCACATGGTCATACATAGGTACATGTGTGTGTGTGTACATGAAAGTGTGTGTGGGTATGTACGTGGGGGTGGGGGAAGAAGGGTTATGTGGATGGTCAAGTCCTATTGCAAGGTGTCTTTTGAATTATATACCATGATTCAAGGGTATCTCTTCCATTAAATTTGCATAGCACTTGAACCTAGTTTTATCCTTGGGTTATACCACATCTATAATTGGGCATGCTAGTTTACTTCATTATAACATTTGATATTTATAAAATTTAGAATGCAACATGTATCATTAGAATTTCAAAACAAGTATCCTCTATGAGATCCCCATGATTTACCAATTGAACACATCCCTTTTGGCCCTCTATGTTTTTTATATTACCATTTTATTAATTATGAAATATTATTGTGTTAAACATGTATTACAAATGCTTAATTAAATGTAAATTATTTCTTTTCACTAGTAGTTATATGCAAAATTTATTCCCTAATAAATTAGAAGCGAATATTATAGTTATATTTTAAACCAAAAATATAACTAAGATATAGTAGATAAACATTTGAATGTATAAGAGATAATGAAACCCACTTACCATATGGGAAACTAGTATGATACGTGCATTTGTTTTTATATTTATAGTTTAACTAGAAGATTCCTAAAAGGTACAAATTATGCCAAAGGGATGTGAATTTATGTCTGGAAAAAACATTGTATTTTAATGAAAATGAGTGTAACACAATTTACTATTGCAAATGAATGACATAAATTATGTAAAATACTCTTATTGGATATATGGAGAGAATTTAAATTGGTTGTAAATAGAGTAGAAAATGTTTTACAGTGATTCTTGCTTCCTCTAATTTTCTAAGTTTCACATATTTTTTATCCTTTTTTATTTCATATTAATCAAAGGAAAACACAAGGGATATATGCATGTCATAACATACTATTGCATTTGAAATGAAGGTCAATCCTTGATTATTAGTATTTACAATTCCACTTTTTCTCTTGATTGAGGTTCATTCCTTGTGCTTGATGTATGGTTATAATCCATGCCATTTTTAGTGACGTATATCAATGATTTCCCATTTAACACGAGGAATCATAAGGTGTGTATAATTATTGATATCCCATGGGGTAATATATTATTTTTTGAATCCAACAGCAACATACATGGGTAATCAAGGTTGTTTTGAATATAGGTTGTATAAAATGTAAAAATAATTATGGGCATCTCAATTAACTAACACATATCTAACCCACATATTGGATGTCAACATATTTTCTTATCCTTTGTATAAAAACACTGTTGGCTCTAACTAAATGTCATTGAGGTTAGGTGTGTCTTTTCTTTCTCTATTCTATTTTATATATTAAAATTGAAATGTTTAAAATTTATAGAATTTTATTATTATAAAATGTGCCCAAGTTGTTTTCATATAAAAATATGTTGCGATTTTACATGTTTATTGTTATTTTAGAGGCATGGTCTATTCTATTAACATGAGAATATTTGAACCCTATTTTTTTGGGTCTACATTTTTGATGTTGGTTAATAAAATTTTGAACATAGTTATTGTGTAATACATCCTTGATGATGAAAATTTGTGACTAATGTTATAATTACATCAAATTTTTGCCATTGTGTGTTACTAAATGACTTCCACTTATACTTTTGTATGTCATTTAAGGGGGGAATCTATCCTAGGTAAAACAAAACATTACAATTGAGGAACCATCAAAAAAACTTTTTTTATTTTGAGGGAATGCCTCATGCAATCAACTGTTTATATTTCTCAATATTTTTGGGCATATGAGGCTCAATTAATCAATAGTAACATAATCAACATGTCTTATTTTTTCTTAATAAAAATTTAATGCGTGTCCCTCTAGTGCCCTCAATTTTAGGATAACAATTTTAATTCCTAAATTTATAGTTCGCACATTTATGTTAAATAATGCTACACAAGTTAGATATAAGCGAACAAAGGAATAATTACTTCTACATATGAGCCCATTTTTTCCACATTTGATACTACCAATCAAATATAATTTATTTATACCTATTATTCCTTGAAATCTAATATTTAATTGTGGAGGTCTACAATAATTTTAGAGTCATTTAAGTTTTAATTCAAAAACTAATTTGTGAATATTTAGCTTGAGTACTCATGAGATGGAATTTCAGTGCCTATGCACTGGGAATTTATAAATTTTGGGTTTATGGTTTTTAGAATGATTAACAATTTAATATGGTTCTAATTATGATTTTTATATATGTCATGGAAGCCAAGCATGTTTATGTCAGATAAATTATTGTGGTGCTTAATGGGTGAATGAAGGATAAGAGTTCCCTTTCTTACAATTCCATTTCCATTTGTGCTTATTTTAATATGTCACTACCATCATTGTATTCTTCAACACTATTTTTAGATTATTATTTTTTTTTCTCAAAACGCAATGGATGATAGGAAGTTTTGTGTCTTTATTAGTGGGTAAAAATTTCCTTTCTATTAGATAAATGTCCACTATAATTTTACGAAAATATTTTTAAATTAAAGATCTACCCAGAAAAAATATTCATATGGTGTACTTTGAATGTTGAAAGGCCACATTAATGAGGTGTCAATTAGTGTCAATGTGTTTTAAAAAGAAGGGAAATTAATATATGCATCAATGAATGATGGTATTTGTGTTACGTCATTCCTTAATAACATGTATGAAAATTTATTTTCCAAAATATAAGGTAACAAATATAAAACTAAAAATTACTTGAAGAATATTTTCCAACATGTGGCATGTATCTTCTACACCTATGTAATGTAAACAAATAGTTTTATTAGGAAATTGTTTTACACAACCATAGAAAGATTTTGATTGTAACTTTAGATAATATTCTAGTTAGCCTATGGTGGTATATTTTAGATTTGTTTTTTAGTTTTTGGTGAATTTTTTGATATATATTTGAGCACAATGTAGTGTGAGACAATAGGTTATCAATCAAAATTTACATGCCATATTTCATTATGGTTTCATTGTGCATGTTTACTATTTCATCATTACAGGAATGTAGTTAAGTTATATGGCCTTCATATTTAATGAACATGTTTGGCATGGATTATAATGGCCATATGGATTTATATTTACTTTTTATAGTGGTGTTATTTTTCCATTAATATGCAGAGATACTAAATTTGGTGTGACATTAAACCTAGTTTACAAAATCTTCATAATATTTTCTAGCATCAATAGTACGTATTTAATTTTTGGTGATTAAGAATGGATCTTCAAGATTAAAACAATGGATCTTTTCATTTATTTTTTTAATGCAATGCTGGTTCCATGATATTACATAGTGATCATATAATTTTTTAGAAGAATTTATTTGAAAATGGTTTTCCTAGCATAATGTGTCTTTGTTAGGTTTATTATATAAGCATATAAATAAATGGATATGTGTAGACCCTCTATGTTTCCATTTTTAATTATTTACAAAAATAAGATCATATGAATTATAATTATCAAGGTAATATGTATTAAAACTACTAAAACATAGTTGTAATATCAAAGGCTATACCGGTAGTCCTTAATTTGGAGATGATTTTATATAATTTATTCATGAAAGATTTAAAATGTTTTATCCATGAAAATATAAGATTGAGGTTTGTAATCATATTTTGATTTCTCCAATGATAGTTATTGTATGTAAGTTTTGGAGTTTCACATAACATAATTTTATGTAGATATAGATACTTAATCTCAATTACACTCAAGGTGAAGAATAATTTTGAGCATCCCAATTTTTTGATCATATCTTTTAGTCCATTTCTACACTTGGACCAAAAATAACATGTGTCTCTAAGAATTTATCCAAAATCAATGAGATGATCCATAGTAGTAACCTTAGGAAAGTATTTTTGATATGATAACAAACTTAAAATTTTGGTTGGTAAGTTATCCTCAATTGTTTTTCATATATTTCCTAGCTTCGGTGGTGCATCATTAGGTTCAAAAAGAAATATCATAGTCATGGATGACTACAAAATTATTTTTATTGATATCATAGTAATTGTAAAGTATACTTGTGTAGTTAAGCTTTCATAGTGTGGGTATGTTTCAACATGACAGCTCATTTTGGAAAAAGAGAAGGAAATGCCATAGAAAATGAACCCTTTATTTTATATAAATTCGTGGGTGAGGTAAAAATATTTGGAAAAATGATTACAATAATGAGGATACCACTAGTATTTCCCATAAAATTTGTTATTTACCCCACCTATCTTTGTGCATTAAGAATAAATGAAATAAAAGATAATTTTTGATGTTCATGTGGATTTTTAGTTGCATTTGAAGCTTCATTCATGTCTAGATTATTGATTTATAAGTCTATATCTAAATATTAATATGGTAAAGGATGGAGGATATATCAATAGGTTTATATAAAAATTCATCATGTGCATGATTATCAATATGGGTGTATCTTTAGTAAGATTAATTTTCTAATTTGTACTACAATGCTTGTATAGTGCAAGATATAATCGTAAAAACTTCATAGGGTTTATTTTATGATAAAATTCTTATCAACACCAAGATGTCTACATATTCATCCTAGTTTGGTATGTATTTAATAATAATACAAATATATTGGGTATAGTTGATACTTTTTCCATTGTATTTGTACTTCCTACCATGTGTATGTGTTACATGAAATATTGTATTTATTAGTGTTATGAGAATTTGTTCAACATAAATGTATGTAGATAATACTTTAAGTTATATACTTGGATCCATGTTATTAAAAGTATAGAACAAATGAAAATTTATCTCTACAATGCCCCTGCAATATGTTCACCATAGAAGCTATTTATTTGAATAATCGGATATAATTCCTTGAAAATGAAGCATGTGTGTGTTAAGAAAGGATAATCTATCCTTTCAAGAAACATATTATAAAATTTTTCAATAGTATAATCACATGGTATTTAGTCGATACCATTTTTTTGTGCATGGTAACAAATTAGACATCATTCATTTATTTAGTCCTTTTGTACATTATAATACATGAAATCATTTTTATGCTTTCTTAATTTTCCATGGTTGTCTACATTAATCATGGAGGGAAAATTAAATGATAGATTCTAAATAGTTATATATAGATTATTATATTTTTTATATGATCATAATGTGTACTATATAGATATGACCATTTTAAATTTATGGATAAAATTTCAATTACATAGCAAGCATAAATGAAAAAGCATACAATGAATGCAAAAAATAGAATTTAAGAGTACCATTCAAGTGAATATTAAAATATATGTGGAATCACAAGTACTTGTATTTACCCCATAAACATAAAATATAAAATGATTTTCTACATATAAATATATTGATGGTTTTTTTTTATACATGATAATGAGGTTGCATCTAAATTTATTAATGTAATAAATTTATGCGAAACATTTTATAGAATTTTAGGTTTGAATGTGAAAGAATGGGTGACAATGGAAGTATGATAACAAAAAAAAATTAGATATAGTATATAGATTACAAATGTAAAATTTAATAGTGCCTACATGGAAACACATACAATTTAGTGTTATTTGACACTTACCACATATATTTACAAATCTACATCAAATGCATCAAATAAAGCTGCATCTTGTAGTGCATATTCATCTTTGTGTGCATCAGGCACGATACAATGTATATGTTTATTCTAATTATATAACTCCAAATTTTATTACAACATAAATTTGTAATTGTAGAAGATTGATATCTTAAAAGTATCAAATAAATCTTCAGATGATGATATCATAACTAGTTAGGGCCTAATCTATAGGAACTTCACCAAAAAATGGGTTGTACCTACTTGGTGGAATAATTCCTCATTTGATCTTCTGACAATGTATGGGTCTAATTATCATGAATCCTCAAATTTATAAGATGAATCTATGGAGGAAGAGGAAATCTTGACCCCAATAAATAAACCCCTAACTTTAGCAATTAGGATAATTGTAGAGGGTGGAGCATTGGAATAAGTTAAGACCTCAACCCCAAATATTATATTGAATAACATAGATGATGAAAAACCTACCTCTAGTGAGGTGGTACTAGATATAAATAAACTTGGATCAAGGGAAAAATCTTTGGATAACTAAAAAGAGAATTATGAGCCCTTTAATACTATTGAAATATCTTTAGCCCTATCCCCAGAGCGTGTATAAGATAACAAGGAGTCGTCTGAAGTGCAAAAAGAGAAAAACATTAAGAGCACAAAAGGTAAAAAGGAAAATGAAACTTATTATAAATCAATGACCCTTCACTCAGATAGAGTTTATGCCTAAAATTAGTGAAATAATTTTAGAAGATTGCAGTAAGATAGGATGGTTATCTAAAGTTTGGCAAAAGAATTTGGTATGTTGTACCTTGCCACGTGATTAGCTATCACTAGTAGAGGCATCCAAATAAGCTTTAATATTTTATTTTTATTATAAGTATTTGGGACATTTTAAAACCCACTTGAACCTTATCAAGTAAAAAATGATATCATAAAATTAGTTTATATCATGTGACTTGATGCCCATTATTACAATAACAACATCTTCAAACCTTATCATATTTTTCATGTGGTGTCATATAATATAAAATTAAATGATATTTACATTTACAATCTACTACATCTATGTTACATTTATGATAATGAAAGGAAGTATCAAGATTTTGAATCATCTTTATACATTTTTTACTGTTAATTAAATCAGTGCAAGTAGGGTAACATAACTTTTTCATTTTAATGTGGATTAATATTGCATCAACTATAAAATGACTTTATTTCCAAATAATGGCTAAACCATGGATGTCTAAAATTATTTTATTGTAATATTCTTACTCAAAAATGACTTTGGACATATGGTACAATATTCTTCATATGAACTCTTGATTTAATGTCCCTCAATTATATTTGGGTTGATGAAGAATTATGTATTTATTTTAGTCCCTATGCTTTTTCCACTATATCTAATAAGTTCATCTTTCCTGATAGTAATAATTAGAATTGGTGATGTTTTGGATGTACAAAAATTGGCCAAAACATTTCCCTCTTATTTGTATAAGGTGCCCCAAAATCTTACTTTGATGTTATTTTTGGAGTTGCATTATAGTATTGATCTTTCTCATATGTTGGAAGTTGCACTGGGTTGTTTGAAAGTGGAGGTAGAATAAATAGATAGAACAACACCAAGAATATATGTTATTAATTTGGTAGCTTATGTTATGAAATATTCAATTGTTTTGAAGTATAATAGGTATAGCAAGTTAGTTTTATCTTCATTAGGGAAATGTCTAACATAGGCTATCATGTCAAAAATGATTTCCCATGGTTTATTTTTAGTGATTGTATTTTGTATTTGCATACTTAAATATTAAATTTGATATTGATTATAATTTATAGCTTATACTTGATTGAAAAATAAAGCAATGACTTAGTTTTATAAACTTATAAGTATGTTGTCTACTTAATTGTAGATGAGTTCAAAGATGAAAACCTACCTTGGACTAGTGTTATTTGAGTAAATATGTAGAATTTTCCATTTTTAATGACTCTATCTTCTATTATCTAAGGGTTCTTGTAAACAAAAAATCTTAGTTATATTTTTTCACACTATTTTATTGTATTATGTTCCCTATGATGATATCGATGCATCATTAGTGGTAATATCTTTCACATGGATTTTCATTATTAAGATTGTAAAATTGGTAAATATACATAGTGGGAATATATATATGTTGGTTTCACCTTTGATATGTAACTAATCACTCTAACTTCTATGATTAAACTTAAAAGGTGTAACTTATTTTGGTCAATGTTTGACTTCACACAAGTCATTATCATTGTTAGGATAAAGATGTGGATTAAATTTTATAGAAAACCCCATCTTATTTTCCTTTCCATGCTAATGTGGTATAAATAAAAAGTGAGTAGGATATATTTATTCTATTCGCAACACATGAATAATAATATCATGTTCATGGTTAGATATTTTATTCTATGTTCCTTATTGAAATGATAGATGTGGATAAATTTGGGTAAAACCATGTCAAATCATGTTTTAAAAAGTCACAAAAAATTGTTTGTATATTGTTCCTAAATCAAAGTCCAAAGCATAGTAAAAAGGCATAGATTTGATAGATGGTTATGAATACTACATTGGTGATGAGAGTAACCTATGGGAATATACTTGTAGGAATATAAAAATATACTTTTAGGACTCTAATGAAGATATATCCATCATAAACTAGTGTAAAACATGGGGAAAATAAAAAATATGGATTCTAAGTATAATTTGAACTTTAAATTTAAATGTGTAAGTAATCTAAGAGGAGTTACATAGATAACAGAGATCAATATGACACATGGAAAAATCATATAATTAGAAGACTACATATATTATATTCACAAGTTACATCAAGAGGTTAAAAGTATGTTGGATAAAATACTTTTTTAGTGCAACATCATGAGAATGAGAGGCATATAAGTGAAGAATTGCAAATGGGATATTTTGTATCATCACATATACACAAAAACATATTTATTCAAGGAACATATAATTATCTAAAGTGGAATAATATAGGGACATGCAAATTTTTATGGAAATTCTCAACAAATGCATATTTTATCAATTTGCTTGAAGGTATGAACATATCACAAATATTCAATGTGGTTGATACATATGACTTTCATGAAGGGTAGAATGATGAAGAGGAGGAATAACAATCTTACGTACTTGATTATATAGTGGAAGTACTAAAGAAGGATAATGATGAAATATAGGGCATTTTGGACTCTAAGGTTATCAAGAGGATGTAAGAGAAGGAATATGAGTAATATCTAGTAAAATGGAATAATCATGCAAGATAGGTCTTGACATGGTTGGATCTCATAAATATTGGTCTTTATGGCCATACTCTCACATATTTAAACATGTGATTAGGAGCTTAGGTTTTCATTTAACTAGGGTGTCTAATGCAAGATAATCCATAATGAAGGGTAATCATGCATAATCCAAAACATATAAATCTAGATTTTACAAATAATATTCTAACATGGTTGCAAAATGCATTGGATCAAAGTATTTTTATCATGGGTGGGTTATATGTTGGAGGATTCATGAATCTAAATGCAAAAAATAGGCATAAAATATAATGGTGTAGAAGTTGTATGTGTTTTTTATTTACACATGCATATCAAGGGACATTAATTTGTGTTGAGTGAAAAATAGATGCACCTAGTGTATAATCATGTAGGGATTATCAGTGTAAGACCTTATGTCATAGTCTAAAGGGAGTTGAAAACTTAGCACAAACATCAAAACACATAATATTACAATAGGTACTCTATGTCACATAAATATAGAATGGATTCACATGGGTTATTGATATTTGTTTGTGGAAAATTTATTTCTAAGGTATAAAGGAAATAAAAGTGTCAAGGAAACTTTGTGCATGGATCAATTGGCGTAGCTTAGATTAAGTTAAGTATAAAATTATTAGAATAAATATTTAATTCCAATATTATTGGTAATATATTTAAATGACACATGTTTTTCATCCACATTTGTATGGGATAAAAACAACCCTTTCGAACACATGTTATCTTGTGATATCTTTCATGAACATTTATCATTTATAGAACTTATAGGAGCCTATATAAGTGCATGCAAGGCCAAATATTAGAAGGTTTATATAAATATATATTTGGTGAGAGAGGATATTATAAATGGCATAGAAAGATTAAAAAACATATATAGAAGGCCATTATAACCTTGTTTGTCCATGGAATTTAAGGACACTCATTTTTTATAGAGATAGATATAAACTTGCATTTATAGCCTGAGATCCAAACACAACTTGTAGCTAATTCATTAGAATAAATCCAAGTAAATTTAATTTTAAATTAATATATTAACTATAAATTATGTTATTATATGTGTGTAGGGTGTAAGCACAGATAGGGTATTCATTCAAGGACAAACTCTTACTATGTGATGTTTAGTTTTGCTTCACATACATACAATGATATTAACTTATAATTATACTTGTAGACATTCACCAAAAATAACACACTCTTATTATTGATTTTAATACATTAAAAATTTATATATATAAAATCATATATTTGCATTATAGTCTTTTGAATACAAACATGAAGGAAAACATCCCCATCATAGTCCAACATCTATTTGATTTAGCTACATTCTCTCTATTTTATTATTTAAGCTCTTTTTCCCTACTTGAAATCATCTTTCCTCTAGCTTATATCTTATCCACACTTCATAATATTCTTTCTCTAATTATTTCTAACATGTACAGTGTCTCTTCACATTCCTTTGATTCAAAAATTATCCAAACCCATGCGTTTATCTTCAAAAAATGTTACTTTTCTTTTTAGATTACAAATGGAAAAAATAACACTATATGTGGACTGTTGGTTTCAAAACCACCATGATAGTTAATAAACCAAAAATATATGCAATCTGGTGGTTATGAAAATATAAGGGGAAGTTTGAAATGTTTTTTAAAACAACCACTATATGAAAACTAATAGTTTTATCACTATGAAAAATTGCCAACCTCCAAATAACATAGCTTTTGCATATGGACTCGAATTGAGATGATGTTTTTATTTTTTTGAAATTGCATATATTTTCATATGAAATACAAATAATAAATATGTTTATGGAAAATTTTTATGCCATTTTTTCTTTTCCAGACAACCTATCCATTTTAACCCTACCATGCATGTGACCAATAATTAAATTGCATAATTGGTTGAGAAACACAAATAATTTGGTAAGAACCATACATAGTATTGAAAATGATACATCTATAATTTATTTTAACTTTGATGACAAAAATAATGAATGATCCATGCCAAAATAAAAATCAAATGAAAAATAAAGGAAATTTACACTATTATGTTTTTGGTTGATGCAAGATTGTTTGTTCACCATGGATGCTCTTGCATCAAACACCCACAATAATGAAAATTGGACATGAGATCCTGATCATGAACCTACTATGAAATAATTTAAATTCTTACCATGTTTTAAAATTTGGATTCAATCATCTAATTCATAGCTTCAGATGCTCCATTCTTACACTTGACTAAGTACTTATAATACTTACTACCCCTTTTATTTGTGCCAATCTGAATGTCCAGAATGACTTGCATCTCGTCCTTAACTACTCATGGAAATGAATCTCTATATTACATGAATAAAAAAACATGTTTTAACTTCCCCCCTCCCAACATATGGGCATAAATATGGTATATTTAAGATAGGTGAGATGCCTAATGCATCCAACAATTCTAATTCATAAGAATTAATTAAGAATTTCTTGAAAATATTGCAAGACTAGATTTTTATTCCTCTTTATATTTTTGTACTCATGTTTTATAAAACTCTCCATGGAAAAATGTGTGAAAACTAAGTTTTTAAACTTAAAATTTTATCTCTTTCCTTCATATATCATCACGTTTCATTTATTTTCTAGCATTCTTATCAAGTCTTCTCTTGACTTCCTTATGCACATTGTGCATAACTTGAGAATAATATTCACTATTCATAATTCTCTTTATCATCTAATTTTTAGTCCTCAACTAACATAAACCTATAGGTACACTCCCATTTACTATTTAAAAATGACTAAAACCTATACTTCGATTGATTGAATCAATGTAATCAAACTTAGCTTGTGCTAACATCAAATCTTATAACTTGGGCTTATAACCAACTAAACATGTTATAAAATTACAAATAATCCAATTCACAACCTGTATTTTCCCTTTTTTTTATGGTAATACACTGAATTAAAGTATATTATTATTCCCAAATTATTACATAGTGTCCTCTAAAGGTACCCAACAAACTTTGTGTCTATATCTGAAACAATAATTCTTGGAAACCCAAGAAATCTTATAACTTATCAAATAAAAAATTCACAACATGTGTAGTCTCACCAGTTATATTACATGATAAAAAGTAGGACATCTTGGAAATTGTATCAATAATAATAAATATGTAGTCATTACCTCACTACATTTTTGGTAATCCAAGAATAAGTTCTATACTCAATGCATCTTATGGTCTATCCAAAATAAGCAATGGATGATATAAACTAGTATTTTTAAAATTTCCCTTGGTGTGTTTGAAAAATATAAATATTTACATGAAATTCTTCACATTCATTCTCATCCAATGCCAATAATACTTGTTACTTAGCTACACCAAAGTAATATCATGTCAAAAATGACTAGTTAAACCTCTATTGTGGCTTTATTTCAAAAGGTTATCTCTCATAAAACCTTAAGGTATGCTCAACCTCCTTCCATTAAATAAAAACCCATCTTGAATCATGTAATCCAACCATTGATTTATGTTTGTATTTTTTATATTCATGCACATTGTCCATGCATCTTAGAAATCCAAGTCTTTTTTCATATAACTACTTCATTGAGTTAAACCCAATGACCTCTACCTTGAGCTCATTTACAACAAGAGTTCACCTAATCAACATATTTGTAGCTATATTGAAATTCCCATTTATGTCTCAAATATATATATATTTGAATACATTCCACCAATTTTTTGTGCCTTATATTGATCTTACCTTATTTTTTATGAATTGTAAAGCATGATTGTTTGTATACAAAGTGAACTTATTTGGTAACAAGTAATGCCACTAATTATTGAGATATTGTACCATCACATAGAACTATTGGTCATATATTGAATAGTTCTTGTCATCATTAAAATTAACATTAAAATAAGCAATGGGCTTACCTTTTTAGCTTAGCATCACTCCTATGGATATTATGTTTGCATCACAATCAACCTTTAACACTTATCCAAAGTATGAAAGGCTAACATCAATTGTTCCATCAATTTTATCTTTAAAAAATAAATTATAATCTCTATTTCAAATGTCAATTGAAACTTAATTTTGTCTACATTCATAATCTATATGATGTGTGCATATATGTGACTATAATTCTTGATAATTTTTCTATAAAAACTTACCAACCCATGGAAACTTCTTACCTCAAACATGTTATTTGGTGAAGGCCACCTAAAAAATGTATTCACCTTTTTAGGATCCATCCTTAGCTCATCCTTTGAGATTAAAAATCTCAAATATATCAGCTAATCTTGTATGAAGCTACACTTCTTCAAGTTCAGTAACAATTTCTCTTCTTTCAACTTATCTAAAACCAACTTCAATTTTTGTAAATGCTCCTATTTGAATGGCTGAAAACCATGATGTCATGTAAACTATCATAAAATTACATTTGAAAGGATTCAACATTTCATCCATGAGTATCATGAATTTACATGGTGTATTTGAAAAAATAATGGCATGACAAAGCACTCATACAATTAGTCATTCATCTTAAATTTCATATTACATTCATCACCTTCTCTTATGCATATTTGGTGATACATTCTCTTCAAATATATCTTGGTTAACTACCTATATACACTCAAATAGTACATAAAGTCATCCATTCTTGGTAATGTAAACCTATACTTAATGGTGATCTTAATTATTTCATGCGAATTCATACACATTCTCCATTATCAACCTATATTAGGTGTTAACACAGTTATAACTGTACATAGGATTAGACTCTCTTAGATTAAACCCTTTATAAAAATTTATTACACTTAATTCTTTATCTCTTCATTCTCCATTGGATTCAAATTATAGGCTACATATATAAAACAATTTATCTTGGCACTAAATTCATGTGATGGTTAATGTTTCTCATAGGTTGTAGTCCGTATGATAAATCACATGCCATAATGTACATATAGTCTTATAATAAATTATAATTTCCAATGGAATATCATTTACCTTAGTGGTTCTCACAACTTATATAGGCTTTGGAATCAATACACAACATGCCTCTTATTTCTTTTCCATGTTTAAGAACTATTTCCCATCAATCAATAACTCTTTGGGACTATTGTCCACCTCACATCATCTATGTTTCAATGGACTCAATGTTAATCTCTTTCCATCCTTCATTATGTTGTATGTGTTTTATCTTATATCATGTGTGAATCTCCTATAAAATTTGCATGGCCATTCCAATACTACATGACATAGATCCATGGGCATAATATGACATATAACATAATATTTGTATGAACAAATTTAAAAAATAACCATACATTACTCATTCACCAACATTTGATAACCTTTAAGCAACCACACAACCTTATGTTATACGATGTACTAAACATTTCAATGCAAGATTTTATACCATCTCTTGATAACCAAAATTATTTTTACTACCTCTATTAGTAATAAATTTACTACACTTATAGTTTGACATGAAAATGGTGTGAAATATAATTTTAATTTATGTTGGTTCATTCACCTCATTGGATAGTTTAAACAACATTATTTTCAATAATATAACATCTCCTTATTCCAGATATTTAATGTTTTTTGGATACCAAACACTCTCTTCATCTGCATGGGTTATATGGGTTGTTCTTTCAACTCTATTGCTATTATTTTTTGGGTATTTTAGACAATCAAAAATCTATGTCTAACATAATTATTTCATTAAAATCACTTACCTGGAAAGCCACTAACTCTACCTCTTTCAAAGGATCCCTTACCTCTAGAATAATATCCTTCTCTTTAATAAGAGTTTTGATTTTATGAATATCTTGCCTCTCCATCATGGTTTTTATGTCTTATTCAAGACTCCCTCTACCTCTAGAGTTTTCTTTTTATTTCCTTGAAAAAATTTCCTCTGCATTCAATGCACTTTGATAGGATTGTTCTATACTTACAAAATTCAACAAACGAATTTCATCTTGTATGATAACATCGATCTCATTTACATACCTTGAAAATTTATCTAGATCACCCTCAACATGTTCAACTCTTATAGTGAGCCTATATTACTCCTCAGTATTATCCTTGATATTCATATCCTTTTGTATCAAAAATTTTAAATTCTTAAAAAAAATCATATGGTAATCATAAGGAATAAATTTTGCTTCAACTTGGTTATCATATTATACCAAGCCAATATTTTCTACTTACCTTTCTTTTATCTCTTGGTTTCCACATGATCCCACCATATAAAAACATTTCCCTTCAACTTTTGAAAAGAATAATTCACCTTCGTAGGATCCTCAATTGTATCATAATCAAGATAATTTTCAATATTAGATATCCAATCTATCTATTGTTAAACATTCAAAATACCACTGTAATTAAGTTCTTCTATATTTAACTTGATATTTATATTTATAACATCTCTCAGAAATATTATCTTAGCCTCATTATCCATGTCCTCTAATCCATTTTTTTGAGCTCCTTATTCCTCATCTTCACTCACATATTCCACATGAGTTACCATTCTTTGGGATATCTACACATCATCTAATGTTGCATAAATTTATGTCATCATATTTACATCTATAACTCTTGTTCTTCTTGTTCTTGCTCCTCTCCCACCAATATTTCCTTTGTGTGACATCTCTGTACTAACTTGAGAGATTCTTTTCCAAAACTTTATCATTGAATTAGCTAGAGTCTTCTCTCAAAAACAAAATACTATCAGATAAAACCTTAATCTAATACCAAATGATGTAATTATAAATATGGTATCCACATAATGATAGTCTCTATCTCTGTAATGCTTAGTTTAGGTGCAGATACATATAAAGAGACCAATAGTGAATTATAATTGAATAAATCCATAACAAATAACACACCTTTATTATTTATTTTAATACACTAAAATGTTACAAATAATATATAATTAATTATCTACATGCCTTATAGTATTTTGAGTACACACATGGATGGAAATATCACCATCACACTCCAACATCCTGCTAGTTCACCTACAAGCTCAATGTTTTATTCTTGAAGTAATTTTTTTCATACATCACATCAGCTTCCTTTTATTTATCTATTCTCCACACTTATTGATATCCTTTCTCTAAAACCTTATGACATCTATATTGTTTCTTCACTTTCATTTGAGTCCAAAAAAAATTCCAAACCCATGTGGTTATCTTAAAAAACTTTTACTTTTTGTTTTACATTACAAATAAGTAAAACCACCATTGTATGTAGAATTATGGTTATGAAACAACCATATATGAAAACAAAAATATATGAAACCTCAATAATTATTTTTAAATATTAGGTAATGACCATAATATGTAAACCATTAATTTTGTCATTGTGGAAAACCCCCAACCTCTAAAGGCCATAATTTTTGCATATGGACTCAAATTGAGATATTTATTTTTGAATTTATAAAAATTTTAAGGGGGTATAAATATGAATTTATATTTATATTTAGGTAAGTTTATGATAACCCTTTTTTCAGTTTTTCAACAACATATCCGTTTAATCCCACACGATCACTTCTTGAATTATATGGTTGGTTGAGAAAAACAACTGACTCACTATGGCCATATAGATTCTTGAAGTTGATAATTATTTTATGTATTTTATATTTTATGCTTTAAAATAATGAATTATCCATTCCAAAACAAAAATTTAATGACAAAACAAAGGAAAATTACACTACTATGATTTTAGTTGATGCAATATTTCTTGTTCCAAAATTTAATGACAAAACAAAGGAAAATTACACTACTATACTTTTAGTTGATGCAATATTTCTTGTTCACTAGGGTTTCTCTCTCTCTCTCTCTCTCTCTCTCTCTCTCTCTCTCTCTCTCTCTCTCTCTCTCTCTCTCTCTCTCTCTCTCTCTCTCTCTCTCTCTCTCTCTCTCTCTCTCTCTCTCTCTCTCTCTCTCTCTCTCCCTCTGTGTGTGTGTGTGTGTACCTATGGAAATATTTCCCTATGACAAAATAGGAGTTCTTAGTATACGTATGTCAAACCTAGGTAAGTATAATTATAATAGAATAAATATAGTATTTATATATTTGTGTTCCACTTTATTTAATGAAACATTGTATTAAACTTTACAACTTAATAGATGTATAATTTTTTATAGATGAAGAGTGGTTTGGAAATTTTATTACCAAAATGAAATAAAAAGTTATGTTTTAATACTTTCTGAGGAGTACTCACTTGGATGATTAAGAGGGAGGAATTTTTACACATAAACTATATAGTTTGAGTACAAGGAAAATAATTGTGCATGTAAAGAATTTTTATTTTTATAAATATTGTGTTCATTTTTTGGTTTATACAAATAAAAATTAAGGATACATAATGAAATTTAAATGGAAATGTGTTTGGAAAAGTAGCATAAGCATAATGTTATAACCAAAAATATTTAAGTGTAATATAATTTTAATATGGACATGGTTAAGCATAACAAGGTGTTGTTGGATAAGGTTGATAGATTAAATAATGTTCATATATCATTTAAAAAAACATTATGACCCTAAATTTTTTTATTGGTGTAAAAAATTAATGAAAATATCTTCCATTATAATTTTATATTATTTATGTGTGGCACCCTATGGAAATATTATATAACTATAATGGTTGTGTGTGTGTGTGTTATAATTTTTATGTTTAAAACTAGTCATAGACTTTACACCCTACCTTGATAAGGTGGTGTAATTAGTACATATGATCCCTTGGTTGGGAATGTTCAGGCTAGTGGGCCTAAGAGGGTGTTTATGGGAGATATTCCCTAGGAAATAATTTTGGGGTTGATATAGGTGTATTTCCATTATTTGGTTTTGTAACCACGTTTTTTTATAGTATTGATTCCTTATTTCTTGTATTGATATGACAATAAATACTCACACATGTATTAGGGTTGAAAATTAATTAAAATACTATATTATATTATGAATGGTTGAATTAATACAATACGTGATAAATTCTCTATTGTGTTTAATTTATAAAATGGTTTCCTATGTTGAAACTATTGTGTGTATTGTGAGTTTCATCATTTACTTTTACTACATGTCAATATTTTATTAGCATTACTTTGCATCCATATGATTATAAATATTTTTTATCTTCAATGCCATAATACCTCTAGGGGAATTATTAGTAATTACACCATATGGATCATTGGCTATGGGAATATCATGTGCTAATATAAATGTTCCCAATACTATCTCAAACTTAAAGTTTATGAAGTACTATGGTTACCAACAATGGTACAACCTAGTCTTCCTAATCCATAACAATTGCATGGAATACTCAACGCAGCATAACCAGTCTATGTTATATGTCTTAAATTATATATTATCCTCATTTATTTCATCTATGATCATCTCATTCTCTAGTACATGATAATACATTCATCTAATTTTTAGGTCCATGTTTCATCTGTAAGCTAATGGTTTATCCATATTCCTTAAAGAGATGGGTATAACTATGGGTTTAATTTCATTATCATATTAATAACATTTTATTAGTCTCATGTTTATACTCCTACATGATGTGATTCATACAAAAATATATGTATATCCCTATATAAATGGAAAAGTATGCAATGGTTCGATGAACAAGATACACATCTTGTTTCTATTTCCATGATATAAATTGGTAGTATACATGTGTGTATGAAAAATAATGGTTTCTCTCCCTATACTATCAACCTAATTTAAAATCATTTTATAACCCCCATAGGTTTATCCATTCTTAGATATTACTTATGAACCATAGTATCATTTTCCCCCTTTATTTTTTTAGTATCACATGCTCTCCTTTGACTATAATTCTAAATATGTGTAAAACGCCCTATAAAATAATGGTCACATCCATTATAAAAATAAAATTACATTTTTCATTGTTCCACTACTCATCCAAAGCATTGATCATATTATAAGAAAAAAAGAACACTATGAGAAGATGTGTTACATGGATAAGTCTAAATGCAATAAGGTGTGCTTGATCTACATATGAAAATCATTATTATTATATTATATTATATTATATTATATTAAAAACTAACCTAAAAATTATTTCCCACATGTGAATGCAATATTTCATCAAATTAAAAATAATATAATATTAGTGTTTTATCTAAAACTTCATGCTTTTAGATTAAATCTATGCAGCAACATGTAATAATGAAGTCAAATATTTTATTATTTGAAAAGGACCATAAAGTTCTTATAAATATCATATAGACTTACACAAGATTGTATATCTCAATATATATGAAATTATTTTCCTCACATTTAAGTTAACCAATATGACTACCAGAATGACTTGCCAACTGTAGATCCTATAAATTATCTAAGGCTAGCAAGTCATTTTGGTAGTTTGATCTTGTAAGAAATTTTACTAAATGGAAGTAGGATCTAAGGCTGGCAAGTCATTTTGGTAGTCATTTTTGTGAAACTCACAATAGATAACAATAAAGTTTCAAAAAAATGACTACCAAAATGACTTACAACCTTAGATCCTACTTATATATAGTAAAATTTCTTACAAGATCAAGTGTTTATACCATAATTACTTTATGGATTACCATGATATTCTATCTCAAAGTCTATTAGTAAAAACTAAAATGGAATAATGACGTGTGTCTAATTTCACAATCATTTTATATATTACAGAAAAAATCTTAAAATATCATTTCATTTAACTTACTTTTGTTTATATGTTAGCCATTATTATTTTATTTATATGAACTAATTTACATCGTTATTACACATATGTTTTCATTATTAAATTTCTCTTTATAAAATTTCATCTTTTATTGAGATCTAAGTATTTTTAAGTTTCATGGGATCAAATTATATCTCAAGGGAAATGTTTATTCAATATTTTTATATTGATCATTTTCATTAGTATGTGTAGCATTCAAAAAAATCGTGAGATTTAAGGTTAATTGTAAGACATATTTAGGTTTATAACTTTAATCCCAAAAATCCTATTGAAAAAATTAATTCATATTGTAGCCATGGAGTCCCATCTCTTGATGACACATAAGATTTCGACTCCACCTTGCCTAGTTTTGACTTCACCTTACGTAGTTGTCTCTTTAGATGGTATAATTGACACATACTCTTCCACTACATACTTGAAGAAAATGAGGTATTTTTTTCAACTAATTATTTCTCACATGTGTTTATGTAGTATTTTATTTTATTATTCTTTCCAAGACTCATCATTTTCAGTCTCAAAGAATTAAATCAATAGTATCATTTTTAGTATCCTTTATATATTTTAATTCTAATTGCATTATTATACTACCTAATTTATGTTTATGTTCACACCTCAAAGTGGGGTGATAAATAGTATATTAAAAATTCCAATGTCCTTTATTTTATGTCAAAATATGTTTGTTTTGAATATTTATGTATGTATAGATAAGTTGATCCAGATAATGTGATAGTGGTAATTAATTTGAATTGTAAAACCTCCCTAATATTCATATATACAAATCATATCCATTAAATATTTTTTAGTAACACCATGTGATGACCATGCTATATGGTATTAGTATCATTTTCTATCATCTTTTGAATGGATGAGTGTATCTACCCCTTTCTACATTTTAATTATAATCGATAGAATTATCACACATAAATATTGATAAATTTGAATGTAAATTCACCTATATTATAAAATTAGCATGATCTATTTTATCACATAATCACTATTGATCAGACATATAACATTGAACAATTATTTTTAAATGATAGGTATATTTTGGGTGTTAACGTGTGTTCACATTATTAAGTTTGTAATAATGTAATTATCATTAGTTAAACAATATTTCATTAATAGGTGTTTGTGTGGTATATTATTTCTATAAATAATAAAAATATTATATAGGTTAGTTTTATATAACTTTTTAGTTATATAAATATATTGTAGTAATAATATATGTCATTAATAGTTGGTTGGTTATTCATGTGAGTGTTTATCAAGATCTCGTGATCCCAATATTTAGCTCATGTACTTCCAATATAAGTGATTTGTAATTATTTAAATATAATATACAACATGTAAGAATTATATTATCAAATCTTTTCTATCTTCTATTGGTGTTTATTCTGTTGTACAACTCTATTTTTTACCAATATCTGGTATGAGAGTAGGCATTATCTAAGAGACTTTATACAAAATGATTTTTTGATTTGAATAAGGGGAAATTCCAATGGTTTATTACCCTATCATGAGATCAGTTTTTTAATTTATGAGGGTTTAATTTATTATAAACTAACATCACAGTCTTCATTCCTGGGTACAATTTGTGTAGTCTTCTTTTTGTATGCATATGTTGTTAATGAATTATTAATCTACACCTTCATTCAATATTCAATGCAAATAGATAAATTTGATTGAGTGGAATGTGTGTGAAGGAGGAGAGACATCAAATCAAGAATTCTTCTTAGGATTGTAGCTATTTGTCTTCTATTTGGTGAGTGGCTTGTTCACTTTAAAGCATGAGTCATCCACACTATCTTGGTGTCTCAAAATAGCTGTGTGTATTTGATCTAAAGTTTCTAGATCAAGATTTTTTACTTATATAACTATGGAATTAATTTATTCACCAACTTTGGAGCCTTTAATATTTACCTCACTACAGAACCTACTACTTACTATTATACTTCTTGTGTATGTTATTCTGCTTAGTCCCTTGTCAAAAGAGATCTGGGGGCTAAATTCACATTAAATAATTGAATTAAAACCTTCAAGGCTATAATTAATATATTTCCAAGCCTGGGTCCATACATATCAATGTTAATGATATAGCATAACAGATCTGAAATGGGAGCAGTAAGGGTCTAGCAAACTTTTATGAGAAAATAATTATTATTGCATGGCAACTCAAATGAGTTATTTTTAATGCATTATTTCCCAAATGCCTCACCATTATTTGTTACCACCCATCCATTTTATGTTGTCAGTCTATTTAATACATGCATCTATCACCACAACTCGTCCTTGCTACTACAAGTTCTTACCATATTCAAGTAATAAATATAATCTCCACATGTGTCTTCAAGTGAATATCGTTATAAGGAGTAAGTCCCATTTAGTTTTAAGCTATTTATATAGACCATAAATATTATATTATTATTGAGTCTTTATGGCTCAAGGTTATTAATTTTGGTATTTTATGGTTTAAAGTATTGTTAAGATTGTGTCTTTTGAAGTAGTTTGATAAAATATCTTTAAGTCTATAGATATTTTAATCTTATATTAAAAAATGTTAATTAGTATTTAATTAGATTTTGTAATATAATAATAAATTCCTTATCAATATAGAGTCATTATATATTTCTTATGTAAATAATTCATTATTATCCAAAAGTGTACAAGTCAAATAGATTAATAGTGTCATAAGTTTCAAAAATTTGAAAATGCCAAAACTAGAGTCTTCCATGTCCAATTTATCATTTTAAAGTATGTATTATCAATTTAAATTGATACCCAAAATTTCAAGAGTCAATATGAAAGAATTCAAAAAAATCTCAAAGTAGGGTATGAT
>JARHVA010003257.1:1487500-1490000 GCA_037957365.1 Torreya grandis
TTTATTCTAGGAACTTGTTGTACACAACCATGGTGGAGATTTAAATTGTAATTATAGCTAATATTCTAGTTACCACATGGTGATAGATTTCATATTTTATTATAAATTTTATGTATATTTTTAAATATATTTTAACATAATGTAGTGTGATACAACTAGTTGTAAATAAGAATTTGCTATCCATATTAAAATTATTATTGCATTGTGGATGTTTGGCCTTTCATTATTATGGGCTGACATGTAATTTTTTTGGCCTTCTTCATTAATGAACATGTTTGATGTTGATTCTAATGGCCATTGGTATTTTTATCTGCATTTTAGAGAAGTGGCCTTATTTCATAAAAAATAAATATAAACTACATTTGGTGTGACATTGAACCTAATTTACAAGTTATTTGTAATCATTTTGAACATCAACAACAAGTATTTCATTTTTGGTTAGCAATCATTAATTGTTAAGATTAGAATAGTGGATCTTGTCATTAATTTTGTAAATTCCATGTTAGTTACATGACATTACATGGATATTGAATAATGCCTTGTAAAAAATTACTTGAAAAGGATTTTCCTAGTCTATTGTGTCCATGTTAGTGGTATTTTCTAAACATATAAATCCATGGATATGTGTAAACCATCTATGTTACCATTCAGACTAGTTTACAAAAAGAAGACATGAATTATAATTTTAAAGGAATATTTTTTAATTATTGAGACTACTAAAAAATATAAATATCAATACTTATACCATTATTCCTTTCTATGGAGATGATATTCCATATTTTATTCAAGAAAGATTATAAATATTTTATCCACGTATGAAGATGAAAGATACATATTTAATATTAGGTTTTTATTTATCCATTGATAAATATTTAATGGGGGATTTGGATGTTCCCCTAACATGATATTATGTAAATCTGGCCACTTAGTTTCACCTACACTCAAGGTGAAGGATAATGTCAAGCATCCCCATTGTGTGATCATATTTTTTAGTGTGTTTTTGTACTTGGACAAAAATGAACATCTGCCTCTAAGACTATATCCAAACTGTATGAGTTAATATAAAATAATGACCTCAATAAAGTACTTTAGGTGTTGGACTAAGTCTAAAATTGTAGTTGGTATGTTGTCCTTGATGGTTTTCTTGCAAATATTGTAAATGTATCCTAGCTCTAGTGGTGCATCATTAAGTTCAATAAGAAGTAGTGGAATCATGAATTGATACCAAACTGGTTATCTTCGTATCATAATAATTTCAATGGATACTCATTTAGTTGAAATCTCCTAGTTTGTAGTTTTTGAAACATGGCAACTCATTTTGAAAAAAAGAATTTAAATGCCATAGAAAATAAGCTCTATGTGTTGTATTCATTGATGGGTGAGCTACTAATATTTTTCCAATTTATTATAGTTGAGAGGTTTCCACTGGTATTTATTATATAATTTTTTTTTATACCTCTCTTTATGCATTCAAAATAAATTCTAGAAAATATGATGTTTGATGATCATCTGGTTTTTAAAGTGTTTTATATTCTTTATCAAAGTCTAGATTGTCAATTTACAAATCTACAATCTCCATAATAATATGGTGAATGATAGAGGATATACTAATAGGTTTTTATGGCTATGTATCAAGTGCATGATGATAAATATAGACATCTTTGAAATAATGATCATTTTATAATTTGTATTTCATGGCCTGTATAACATGAGATCTACTCAAAAAACATTCATATGGTTTGTTTTATGAGCCAATTGTTCTCAACACCAAGATGTATAGATATTTGGTTTGGAAATATAGGTATGTAATAATAGAATATATTAGGTAAATATATTATTTTGTCAATTGTATTTATACTACCCACCATGTACATGTGTTACTTGAAATATTGGGAAAATATTCTTGGTATGACCAATTCTTCAACTTGATTGAGCGTAGATAATACATCAGGTTTTATATTTGGGTCCATTTTATTTAAATAAAAGATGTGATGACCTTTTATCTTTATAATACACCTAAAATAAGTATGTTCACTATGGAAAATATTTTTTTGAATACCTAGTTACAATTATTTACAAAAAAAGCATTCATGTGTTAAAGAAATTTGATCTATCCTTTCAAGCAACCTCTTTTGTGTTCATTTATAATAGAATCATACAATGTGTGGTTTATACTAGTTTTATATGCATGAAAATGAATTAAATTTCATTCATTTATTTTTTCCTTTTATACATTATAATACAACCAAGACCTTTTATTCTTTTATTCATTTTCTATGGTTATATGCAGTGATTATGGAGTCAAAAATAAATGTTATAATGTAGCAAGTGTTATTTATAGTTTCACATTTTGTATGTGAGAATAATATGTAGTATACAAATTTAAAACCATTTAAAAGTTAAGGATAACATTATAAATACATAAGGATCATACAAGTGGATGTGTATGGTACATGTAGGTAGTAGAATATAAGAAGTACCATTCAAGTGAATATTAAAT